>NQII01013219.1:0-20300 GCA_002778355.1 Clitarchus hookeri
CAAAAACTATTTACAGTAAATATACTCAACACACAAGTCAAATACTAATATAAACAATGCCTCACTACATTTTTTAAGGTAAAAAAGTAAAAGAAATTCACGTACAGATGTAAAAAATTACGTGAAATATCTAACATTTCAGAGTGCTTTTGTAGTTCTCTAAATTGCCATAGCTATCAATTTACAGGAAGAAACACATGTTCGTCAAGGAATGTATGTCTAGTGCTTCATATATCTTTGGCGACCTACTAAGAAAAACTAGTAGCGTTAATTTTCATTCTTTGTTTACATGTATTTTATAATGGCGTGGATGCGTATTACGTTTCCATATATTACAAATGTGCACATTTAAAATAAATTGATAAAAGATAGGTTATTTGCATATGATATTTACAAAAACTAATCTGAGTTTAATTAAACTGTCAGATAATGCTCACAGCTGATAAGACACAATAGGCCAACTCTAAAATGTAAGTTACGTTACAAAAAACAACAATATGATACGAAAAAGTACAAATCCAGATGCACAATTCTTCTGTAATATTAGTTACACATGAAAGTAAATTTGCTTCACTGTGTTTGTTGATGCCTGTCATATACTTTGGTATAATCCAACTGAATGGATTAACTTCTCCAATTTGTTCTCTACACTAGTGGTGAGTAATGAACATATAAGCAATGTTGAAAAGCCGTCATACTTGAAATATTCACTGTCAGCTGAACCACTGTCATTGATCCAAACCCTGCAAATGACAGCAGATAATTTTGTTATTGCTTGGCAGTTACTCGACAAGAGATTTAACAACAAAAGACTCATAGTGTCTAATCAGTTAGATGCGATGATAAAAACCTCAATTGTTTCTTTGTCAAGTCCATCCACTGTCACCACCTTTGTTTCATTTTTGACAGAGCACGTGGCAGCATTACTGTCATTAAAGTTAAATATTGATGCTTGGGACCCGCTGTTATTGTATTTTTTGGAAAGGAAGTTGGACCGTCATTTACGGCAACAATGGGAATTGCAAATTAGTGGTGATGTAAATAAGCTGCCTACATTTAGACAGTTTTTATCATTCTTGAAGACTCATCATCGCGCTTCAGAATCCATTTCCTTACTCGCTGTCTCGAAGCTGGTATCTCAGACCAAGTTCCCACAGTCTTGTGCTATGCATCCTCCGACTCGCAACACTTCTTTATATGTTGGAAGCTCTACTGACTCAAATTGTAAATACAATCTGTGCAGTGGTGAACATAAACTATATCAATGTCCACAGTTTTTAGACTACCCTGCAATAGAGCGCTATCATGTTGTCAGGAGTATGAGGCTCTGCCTGGCAGCTTCTCATAAGGCAAAACAATGCCAATCTAAAGTCAGCTGTTCATCATGCCAGGCTAGACATCATACTTAACTTCATTTCAGTGAGACAGTACCTGACAACCTTGCACATGGAGGTCCTCCCAAGGATAATACAGTAACTTCTGGGTCTGTAAACCATTCCCCATCTGTTACCCTTGCTGCTGCCCAAACTTGTGCAGGACAGCATTGGTGCTTACCACACAGTGAGAGCACTTCTTGACTCTGCTAGCAGTCGAGCTTCATAAAGAGGGCTGTGTTCAGCAATTGTGACTAGTTCGCAGAAAGGCACACGGGCTTTCTGAGACCTCCCTCCACACAGCAAGGGGAGTAATTGAATGTTGCATAAAACAAGAGGGAAAACATACACCACAGTTCCCATTAACTACATAAGTTTTGCAAAATATCACTGGTGAATTGCCAACACTTCCAGTGTGTACTACCAACTGGGTACATGTTGCACATCTACAACTGGCTGACCCCCTGTTTGCTACACCTGTATTGATCGAGGCTGACCTGTTTCCTTACATTTTTACAGGCAATAGAATTGTTAAAGCTGCTTACATCCCCAGTGGCCTTAGAACCTATTTTTGTTTGGGTATTGGGTATAGGAAAGTACATTGGGCATCATCAGAATCTTCAGTGACTTTGTTTCTATCTTGCTCCCACAGCAACCATCATTAGAAATGTTGATAGAGAGGTTTTGGGCAGAAGATCATATTCCTGCTAAGAATTTTGTATTACCAGACAATAAAATGTGTGAGTCAATTTTTGAAGCAACCCATCGTCGACAACCATCAGGTCGTTATGTAGTATCTGAAACCTGAAATAGGTGAGTCAAGAGAATATGCCATACGCTGTTTAAGGAGTTTGGAATGACGCCCGCGCAAGCAACCTCAAATGTATGCAGAGTATGTAGCTTACATGGAATATCACTTGCAGTGTGGTCATATGGAACTAGTAAACCACCCACATGAGAACTTGAAATTTGCAAACTATCTACCGCATCATGGAGTAATCAAGGAAGACAGTAAAACCTCATGACTTCGTGTCATCTGCAAAGACGCAACATGGTGTCAGTCTTAATGACATGCTGCTGACGGGACCCAAACTTAAGACAGATATCAGTGACATTTCACTACAGCCTCCGTATTCCAGAAATAGTTTTTATAGCCGACATTAAGCAGATGTATAGGCAGATACTGGTTGAGAGTGAACATCAAGATTATCAGCGGTTAATGTGGCGTAACTGCCCAGACAAGCCCATAAGGGATTATCGTTTACACACAGTGATGTATGGAGTGTCCTCAGCTTCATACATGGCCATCTGTACACTGAAACAGCTTGCAAAAGATGAGCAACACAGGTTTCCTAAGGCCACGCACATCTTGCAGACAAATGTCTATGAAGATGATGATGTTACAGGAGCAGCCAATGTGACTGAAGCCATTGCGTAGCAAAAAGAGTTGATAGCACTGTTGCAGGCTGGTGGATTTCAACTCAGGAAGTTTCCCAGTTCTCATTGGGAAGTACTAGTATGGCTGTCTCCAGATGAATTGCAGCCCTCCCAGCCGTTGTCCTTCGATAACGACAACCCTTCTGTTACTAAGGTGCTGGGACTGCATTGGAGTACTACCTCAGATTGCTATTCATATCATATCAATCCCACAAGCATGAGTCAAACAAAGCATGGTGTACTTTCGGAGATTGCTAGGATTTTTTATCCACTTGGATGGTTGACACCTGTTCTCCNTATCCACTTGGATGGTTGACACCTGTTCTCCTTTCCGCTAAAACACTTATACAACAATTGTGGCTCAGCGGGACTGTCTGGGATGATGAGCTCCAGTCCAGACATTCTGCACAAGTAGGAAAACTTCAAACGTGACCTACCACTACTGTCCTACCTGCAGTTGCCTTGCAGTATCCTGAAGTTCTGCAAGCTGTTCATGAATTGCATGGATTTTGCGACAGTTCAGAAGTGGGATATACAGCAGTGGTGTATCTTAGGTCAGTGTATCCAGATGGGGGCATTAAGGTGATGCTGCTAATGGNGAAGTGGGATATACAGCAGTGGTGTATCTTAGGTCAGTGTATCCAGATGGGGGCATTAAGGTGATGCTGCTAATGGGAAAATCCAGCATGGCACCAGTGAAACTGCTTTCTATTCCATCGAGTGGAACTATGTGCTGCTGTTATGGTGGCGAATATGATGGACTTTGTCAAATCGGTNACTGCTTTCTATTCCATCGAGTGGAACTATGTGCTGCTGTTATGGTGGCGAATATGATGGACTTTGTCAAATCGGTGTACAATAACACACTCTTGATAACTAGAATGTTTGGATGGTCAGATTCCACTGTGGTGTTGCACTGGGTTGCATCATCACCTCATAGATGGAAGACCTTTGTGGAGAACCATGTGAGTCAGATACAAGAGTTGATTCGTGTAAATTGTTGGAGACATGTTGTTTCAGAAGAGAAAATCCTGCAGAGTGTGCCTCCTGTGGTTTGTTGCCCTCTCAGCTAATCAATAATGCTCTTTGGTGGTCTGGGCCTCATTGGCTAATATATCNGCCTCCTGTGGTTTGTTGCCCTCTCAGCTAATCAATAATGCTCTTTGGTGGTCTGGGCCTCATTGGCTAATATATCTGTGCATCGAACCACAAGATACTCAGCATTGGTCAGTGTGAGAATGAGAGTCTCATCTGCGTAGAAAAATCTGGCATGATGAGTTGTACNACAAGATACTCAGCATTGGTCAGTGTGAGAATGAGAGTCTCATCTGCGTAGAAAAATCTGGCATGATGAGTTGTATAACAAGGATTTCCTGGGACCTAGTTGCTCATTACTCAACCTTACGGAAGCTGCAGCAAGTTACTACTTATTGTCTTAGGTTTGTGCACAATTTTCGACGGCCTTGAGAGCAGAAAATGATAGAACCCTTGACAATAGAGGTGCTTAAGAGGAGTCTTCACATCTGTCTCCAATATGCTAAGTCATAGTTTGCAGNGGCAACTGTGCTCAACATCCATTCGGTGCTTGAACCCCTTTTTGGATCCTGCAGGACTTCCCAGGGTGGGCGGAAGGCTCTCATGCAAACCTTCCATACCATGTGCAGCATCAAATACTTCTACCTAAGCGACACCCTCTTACTGCACTGATGATTAATCATTATCATTACCTTCATCTTCATTCAGGTCCTCATGCTCTGCAAGCCATACTTGCAGTTCTAGATATTTTCAGCACGGTCAGTAATTACACAGGTTTTGCGACAGTGTGTTAAGTGCTTTCGCACCAAGCCCATTGCCTTTTCTCCAGCAATGGGTGAACTCGCTGCTCCTTGGGTACAGCAAGTCAGAGCATTTCAGCACACTGGAGTTATTACGGTCGTCCCTTTCATGTCACCATGACTCGAGCATGACGGTGCAAGTCTACCAAAGCATACATGTGTTTGTTTGTGTGTATGGCCTCTAAAGCCTTAAATTTGGAACTAGTGTTTGATTTGTGCACCTCTATGTTCTTGGCTGCCTTTCAGTGCTTCATTTCAAGACGAGGGAGACTGAGTCATATAGAGAGTGACTGGGAGAAACTTTGTTGGAGCATCTAGAGAGTTGGCTGAATTGTACCAGTTTGTAAGTGCCACCACTCAAAATGATACGGTCAGCTCCATTTTGCGGTCAGCTCCATTTTGTTCGAAGAGGGAATAGTGTGGCATTTAAACCCACCAGCTGCACCCCATTTTGGGGGCCTATAGGAAGCAGGTATGAATTCTGTTAAGACCCATCTTGCCAATGTCATTGGCCAGCCAGTTTCATCATATGAGATATCCAGTGTACTGATTTGCATAGAAGGTGTTTTGAACTCTCGTCCTCTGTGTGCGCTCAGCTCTGACCCCTCTGAATTGGATGTGCTCACACCTATTCACTTTCTCATCTTGCAGCCAATTACAGTCCAGCCAGAGTAAGATATTACACACCCGAACCTCAGTCGCTTGAATCGCTGGCAACTAGTGCAACAAATAGTACAGGACTTTTGGAAGCACTGGCAGAAGAAATATCTCTATACTCTTCAACAGCGTATCAAGTGGGCAAAGGGAGATGTCCANGCACTGGCAGAAGAAATATCTCTATACTCTTCAACAGCGTATCAAGTGGGCAAAGGGAGATGTCCATCCTAAGGTTGGAGACCTAGTGATAATCAAGGAAAACCATGTGCCCCCTCTCCAGTGGGGTCTTGCCCAGATTGTAACTTTGCATTCTGGTTCTGATGGTGTTCCTACAGTGGCGAGTGTGAAAACTGCAACCAATGTGCTTCGGTGACTATTAGTTATGCTGTGTCCATGGTCCATAAACACTGTTGACCCATATGCAACTTCTGATGTAAAGGCTTGACTATTGACAATGTAACATGTCATTGTAGTGAATTGTTTATTTGTTTGTTTTCTACTTAACTGATTGTTGATATGTTTTGATTTGTATTATGCATGGGTTAAAATTTGATGTAATGTATATTTGTTACCTGATTATAACAAGGTGGGCGGTATGTTTAATGTTGGGATTTTTGACTTTGTTTATGGTTGCTAGTGTTTTTGTTTTGTTTATGACATTGCTAATTGTGTCCGCCAAGACAACGTGGGTGGAGAATAAATTTGTTCTCGCTTCCACTCGTTTTGTTTAGTAGTGGAATTAACGCTCTTTTGAACACTAACTTTTACATAGTAATGACTATGGTTCTCTGGAGAAATGCGTCATTGACAATGCAACAGTAGTATCCTTTTATTTTAAAGACGTCTGTTTATAAATATTATTAATATTTTGTTGAAATTTTCTGTTTTTTTTTTTTTGCAAAAAGCCATTAACAATTTATTTTTCACTCTGCTAAACGTAAGTTGTCTCCAATGTTACAGTTTTTGTAATTGACAGGCGACAAGGTATCACTTTATTCGGAAGACTTGACTATTGAATTAAATTACTATTCCATGCAAAAATCATTTCAATATTACATGAGAAATAATTGAATATGGACTTACAATGCTTTGTGAATCTGCCACCCTCCACCCCTTCCCCCCATTTTGTGTGACAAGGGGAAGCTAAGTATACATTTCACAGATATCATTTTTGATGACATCTACCTATTAAGATACATTTATATTTAATAAAAAATACATGTATTTTTCACGCCAGAGATCATTGAACATGAACTTACAATGCTTGGTAAAACCTTGCGCTGCTTGATGTTTTTAACATTTTGGGCGACAAGGGAAGGCTTAGTGTACACCTCTCAGGTATCATCTTTTTCAGAACACAACCGTCTATTAAAATAAATTTACATTTATTTCAAAATATAAAGAAAGAAGAAGAAGAGTGCAATTCTTACGCTTGAGAATTGAATACTGATTTCTGCAAAAGTTGCAAATTTTGACGTACAGTGGTCTGGGGTGTGTCAAAATTTCTCCAAAATTTCCCAAAATATCTCTAGCGACCAACCTGTCATAACAACCTAATTTCTGGAAACTGTGAGGGGTCATTTCAGTAAGGTTCTACTGTAACATTTTTTACAAGTAAATATATATTTTTCAGAAAAAAATAAGGTGTACTGTGTTTTATCGCATAATTTTTGGCACTGAATAGGAGTTGCACCATAATTTTTAAATGCTGAGAAAAGTAAGTTCCTCCATAAAGTGAGAGGTAGACAAGTCAAAGTGGTTTATGCTGTGACGAGTCATAAGCGGTGGCAGAGGATGACCAAAGTGTCATCCACTCTACTTCCTTTAAGTTATTTCCCCTTATTTTAGTTGAGAAGTCATTCACTATATATTATGTAATTGTAAATGGGACCCTGTGTGGAGGCTATCGGCCTCACAGGTTGAACAAAAGATAAAGGACATTGTGGTAGTTGTAAGGCTATTACTAACCCTCTTACCAGGCATGCACGGGGAGGAAGCGATATCATGCAAGGCCACGACGAGCCACAGCCGAGTGTGCTTGAATATCAGGGAGCATACAAGTACAGAGTTGTAACTAAAGGGTATAACGAGAGATCCTTATCAGATTCATTTGTTTGCTGAAGTACGTTCTATGGCACTGCCAACTTTAGAACACAGATTAAAAGACACATTCCCTTTGTTATGTTGATGGTATTGTAAAGATCTCGCCAGCTATTTTTGTAATATTGTGATTGGCCTATGTTTTCTGGGCAATATTATTGATGCTTCCCTTATCCACAGCTAGTTCATATTACAAATACATTTGAGCAAATATAAAATGTAATTGTGATGGTGAAACACTACATTACAACCAGTTTTATGCATATATTCATGAAAATACATGAGACACATAAACAGACATGAATGGCGCTTACACGACGCAGTCTGTGATACCACCATCAAAATTAAAATAAGTAAATCAATCATGAGTCTACACAATATCTAAAGAGTGAAACTAAATGGTTGTTTATTATATATTTATGCTATATGAATACAGTATATACTTCAAATAAATATGTAATAATTTTTTTTAATGCTGAAGTTGTAAGACCATAGAACCTCGATTTCAGGTCTCTTCGGTAAGGTTTCATTTTCTCTATTCGAGTTATGAGGGCCTGCCGAAGATAGCTAATATGTATCTGCCTCCTGCAAGTCAGCCAAGAGAGAGAGAAAGTGAGGATGCAGCACTTGTTGCTAGGCAACCGCTTCTCTTCTCATTAGGCGTGTAAGGGAAGGATGCAAATGTGTGGCTGAGAGACAGAGGGGGGGAGAGGGGGGGAGAGAGAGGGGGAGATAGAGGGAGAGAGCATGCGAAGAGCGAGGATGCAGGTTTCTTTGCTTGATAATCATTTACCCTCTCACATGCATGTAAGGGGAGGAAGAAAGGTGAAAGGTGTGTGGCTGAAAGAGACAAAGACAAACGAGAGAGAGGACATAAGGATGCCACACTGGTTGCTAGGTAACTGCTTTCCTCCTTGTCATGCATGTAAGGGGAGGAAACAAGCCCTGACTGCCTGACTCCCAAGCGTCGACTGAACTGAAGAGGAGAGCACTGCGCTAAAGTATTTCTCATCTTGTGTAAATAAAACAGTTTGAAAACAATTTTTGGATGAAATTATAGTGGTGGAACCAATATATTTTTCGATCAATGCAATATTTGATAAATTATGAAAGTAAATCATTTTAACATTATTTATGTAAGAATTTTGCCAGATCCGCTACAAATTTTTGCTGGACACAGTTTTTCAGTACATGCATTTTTGGTACCTAGAGAATCCCTTGTACAAGGTTCAGAGATGTGTGCGAGAGGAGATAAGAAACTCTTTACACCTTAGCTACAGGATGACAGGGCAAACAATGGTCGCATTCATTTCTCAAATTCAGGATTACTTTTGGCACAACAGATAAGACAAAAAACCCTCTCTAACCACTTGAGGACTTTCAGCTGCAAAACAGATATCAAAAGCCTTCACTTCACCTGAGGTACGCTAGCTAAATGAAGTATTTATTTAACACAGTCAGGATTCCGAGTAGTCCAAACCAAACAGCGGAAAACTTATGCAGCGGGGAAAGTTCTTAGTTTATGGAAGAATTTCAATTTAGGATTTATTCTTAAACACTATCCACCTATGAAGTCATGGNATGAATAACAAACGTAAAAACGAAAGTAATGAAGACTCGGTGTGTAAGAAACAAAGAAAACATGTTGTAAATAGTTTACAAACAAAATTAGACATTATCGCGCAATCGGAAAGTAGCAAATCACTTGCGGCTATAGGACGGTCTTTCAACCTGAGCCGATCCACTGTGCGTTCTATTGTAAAAAGTAAAGGAAATATAAGGGACTATGTTATAAATTCGGGAAATCTTTCTTCTAAAATAATTTCAAAACGACGGGGTGTAGCGATGGAAGAGATGGAACAGTCTTTAAAAGTGTGGTTAGACGGTCAACACCAGAAAAATATCCCTATCAGCCTTGCAATAATTCAATGCAAAGCTCTCAGTTTGTTTGAAGATTGGAAAAATTAGTCAAATGTTTGTGTGTGTAAAATATGTCTTTTCAATTGTTTGAACTATTAGCTATATATTTAAACACTTTTAAATAACTTTGATGCATGATCTTGTTTCTTTGTGTGTAAATATATTGTTTTGAATATTTTTTTTTTGTTTAGTAAGTTTTTTTCCCCATCTAGGAACGGAACCTCATTTATCACATTAAAATAAGGGTTCTACTTTCATACATTTCAACTTTCATACACAAATTTAGGAACACATTGTGTATGAAAGTAGAGGACTGCCTGTACAGAGTTGTAACTAAAGGGTATAACGAGAGATCCTTATCAGATTCATTTGTTTGCCGAAGTAAGCCGAAGTACGTTCTATGGCACTGTCAACTTTAGAACACAGATTAAAAGACACATACTTTCTTTGTTATGTTGATGGTATTGTAAAGATCTTGCCAGCTATTTTTGTAATATTGTGATTGGCTTATGTTTTCTGGGCAATATTATTGATGCTTCCCTTATCCACAGCTAGTTCATATTACAAATACATTTGAGCAAATATAAAATGTAATTGTGATGGTGAAACACTACATTACAACCAGTTTTATGCATATATTCATGAAAATACATGAGACACATAAACAGACATGAATGGCGCTTACACGACGCAATCTGTGATACCAACATCAAAATTAAAATAAGCAAATCAATCATGAGTCTACACAATATCTAAAGAGTGAAACTAAATGGTTGTTTATTATATATTTATGCTATGTGAATACAGTATATACTTCAAATAAATATGTAATAATTTTTTTTAATGCTGAAGTTGTAAGACCATAGAACCTCGATTTCAGGTCTCTTCGGTAAGGTTTCATTTTCTCTATTCGAGTTATGAGGGCCTGCCGAAGATAGCTAATATGTATCTGCCTCCTGCAAGTCAGCCAAGAGAGAGAGAATGTGAGGATGCAGCACTTGTTGCTAGGCAACCGCTTCCCCTCTCATTAGGCGTGTAAGGGGAGGATGCAAACGTGTGGCTGAGAGACAGAGGGAGGGCGGAGAGAGAGAGAGAGGGAGAGAGAGAGAGAGAGCATGCAAAGAGTGAGGATGCAGGTTTTTTTGCTTGATAATCATTTACCCTCTCACATGCATGTAAGGAGAGGAAGAAAGGTGAAAGGTGTGTGGCTGAAAGAGACAAAGACAAACGAGAGAGAGAGGACATAAGGATGCCACACTGGTTGCTAGGTAACTGCTTCCCCCCTTGTCATGCATGTAAGGGGAGGAAGAAAGGTGAAAGGTGTGTGGCTGAAAGAGACAAAGACAAACGAGAGAGAGAGGACATAAGGATGCCACACTGGTTGCTAGGTAACTGCTTCCCCCCTTGTCATGCATGTAAGGGGAGGAAACAAGTCCTGACTGCCTGACTCCCAAGCGTCGGCTGAACTGGAGAGGAGAGGACTGCGCTAAAGTATTTCTCATCTTGTGTAAATAAAACAGTTTGAAAACAATTTTTGGATGAAATTATAGTGGTGGAACCAATATATTTTTCGATCAATGCAATATTTGATAAATTATGAAAGTAAATCATTTTAACATTATTTATGTAAGAATTTTGCCAGATCCGCTACAAATTTTTGCTGGACACAGTTTTTCAGTACATGCATTTTTGGTACCTAGAGAATCCCTTGTACAAGGTTCAGAGATGTGTGCGAGAGGAGACAAGAAACTCTTTACACCTTAGCTACGGGATGACAGGGCAAACAATGGTCGCATTCATTTCTCAAATTCAGGATTACTTTTGGCACAACAGATAAGACAAAAAACCCTCTCTAACCACTTGAGGACTTTCAGCTGCAAAACAGATATCAAAAGCCTTCACTTCACCTGAGATACGCTAGCTAAATTAAGTATTTATTTAACACAGTCAGGATTCCGAGTAGTCCAAACCAAATAGCGGAAAACTTATGCAGGGGGGAAAGTTCTTAGTTTATGGAAGAATTTCAATTTAGGATTTATTCTTAAACACTATCCACCTATGAAGTCATGGNGGGGAAAGTTCTTAGTTTATGGAAGAATTTCAATTTAGGATTTATTCTTAAACACTATCCACCTATGAAGTCATGGATTGAATGGTGATAAGAGGCATGGAACAAACTATAGAGTTCGCATACGCACTTCCCCTTTGTTTACGAGGAGTGAAGTTAGCTTAACACAGCAGTGCAATTTTGTTTATGGCAGGCAGAAAGTTTATACAGACCCAGGAGTTGAGTTTGTCGAAGTAGGGTGGCACACGGCTCACAGTTTCCCCTTCCTCGCACTCTGGAATGAACTGGAACACAACGGTGCAGGCCACTGCCTCAAACAACACCTGCAACACACATACACACAACTGTACCATGAGCAGGTAATGACAAAGATATGTAGCATCTCACAGCAAGTCAGATAGTATAAGCAGTTGTCAATAAAAATAAGCATGCCAAACATACACGGCNGATATGTAGCATCTCACAGCAAGTCAGATAGTATAAGCAGTTGTCAATAAAAATAAGCATGCCAAACATACACGGTGGCATCTGTAAAATTAGGAAATTATATCTAACTTGATTTTTCCATTTCAAGTCATAAAAAATATAAATTAAACTCTNATATGTAGCATCTCACAGCAAGTCAGATAGTATAAGCAGTTGTCAATAAAAATAAGCATGCCAAACATACACGGCATCTGTAAAATTAGGAAATTATATCTAACTTGATTTTTCCATTTCAAGTCATAAAAAATATAAATTAAACTCNGGCATCTGTAAAATTAGGAAATTATATCTAACTTGATTTTTCCATTTCAAGTCATAAAAAATATAAATTAAACTCTTTCTAAATTAACAATTACTTTACTATTAACAGTTCCATACACAAAAACTACCTAAACACACTGAACACTTTATTTTATTTCTCAGTAAAAATAACACTTTTAATATGTGCAACCTTTTGGATTTCGATAGTTGTTTTGCTGATACTGGGGTCAACTACCCCTATCCAGTAAGGATAGACTTTGTGAATCGACAGGCCCTGGTAAGACATACCCACACGTGAAAGAAGAAGAGAGAGGCGAGAGTTAAGAGAGGAGTGAGAGAGGGATATTACAGAATGGTGACTTACTAGAGCACAAGTTTAGTGGCGCAGTATTTGCTTGATGGCCATTTCTCCTTCCACCAGCACCCTAACGCAGCCTACTGTTAAAGAGTAGAGGTGTGGGTGCCAAAGTCTCAAAAGCAAATTATGCTCAAGGAATTGACCAAAAACTCTTATGCCAACATGCATCAATCTCTGTCAAGCCCCCCATTTATAACAGAAATGCTTCACAGTAAGGCTTAGGTTAGACAGTTTCAGCTGATAGTTAAACAGAGTAAAAGGAGAAAAATAGAAAAAGGGTACAATAATGACCACTTATCTAAGCTATTTGGTGTAGTTTATTCATCAGTCGGGTTAAGCCGTGGGCATAAAACACACTGTCGAGAAGGGTGAATGTTCTTGGCTGACATAACTGGTAAGTCACCATCTAGTACTCGTCTGAAGGATCACAATTTCCTGGATACCAGAGGAAAAATGTCAAAAACACACCACCATAGAATGGGAAGCTCTCTGGCATTATTGGCATAATATGACATATAAGCAGGCCACGGAAGTGAAGGAATTACTGCAGATATAACCTTGCACAAAAAGTTACTAGGAAGAACACGTGATTGTTGGCATGATATACGCTTGAGATCCCATCTTCATGTGTCCTCAGAAAAAAACAGTCCTCAAGAAGCAACACGTGATAAAGAGTATCACATGCACTTGGTTGAGCCCATACAACTCTTGCATCATAACACAGAGTAAGTCAAAATTATGTTAACACAAATGCATGGGTGGCAGGAAAAATGTTCTATGCAATGATATGCCAACTTTACAGGAGAGTGGTTTTATTACAAGCACACAAAATCTGCCCTCGAGTGGCACGAAAAAGTAACATATAACATTTTTGTACAGGAATCTACATTAAATTGTTTCACAGAATATCAGAATTTTGTAACATAACCTGTTCTGTAAGGTACCTCCCGCTCAGTCACGTGTCTAGTGTTGTTGTGTGTAGAGCTCATTACACGACTCTCCCGATAATGCCTTGTATTAATGCTTCTCCTCACATCCCGTATCTAAATTTATTTAACAGCTTATGCGCTCAGTTTGCCGCTCGTAAAATACGTGAAGTTTTTGTGAAATTCGGTTTGGGAAAGTGATGAGAATTAAATGAATATAATATCCTGAGGGAAAGCGAAAAGGCAAGATGGCGACCGCAAACGAACAATTTTGCTTACCTATTTTATCCGACAATAATAACATCGGAAATTGGAAGTTTTGTCTGAAAATGATTTTGGAGGAAAGGCAATTACTAGAAACTGTAGAAAAAATGCCTGACGAAGTTCCCAACTATCAAAAAGAAGCTTTTCTATTAAAGGACGCCAAAGCCAAGTCGGTGACTGTACAGTGTTTGTCGGATAAGTATCTGGACTTAGTAAAAGATGCCAAATTTGCGAAGGACATGGTAAAGTCATTAGATGAAGTTTTTGAAAGAAAAAGAGTTTTTAGTAAGTTATATCTAAAGAAAAAGTTAATAGCCCTTAAATACAACCCCGCGAATAAACTCGAGAATCATTTTCTACAATTTGACAAACTCGTTTGAGATATAGACAATGCAGGTGCTAAAATGGAAGAAACGGACAAGATCTGCCATCTCCTTTTAACCATGGGCAATAACTTTAATACTGTAATAACTGCTATTGAAACTATGAAGCAAGATTTAACTATGGAATATGTCAAATGCCGACTGCTGGAAGAAGAAATGAAGAAAGAAGGCCAAGAGCAAACTGATTCCTTATCAACAAAGGGTGAAGTTTCTTTTAAAATAACATGTCATGGATGTGATAAAATAGGACACAAAACCTTCAACTGTGACGTAGGTAAACAAAGTGAAATTTTTATATTAGATTCTGGAGCTTTCAATCATTTAGTGGTTGTGAGCTTACAACAGTGTATGACAGACATTAAAGATTTACAACACAAAGTCATAATAAAGACAGCAAATGGTGGAGAAATGACTGCAACCAAGTGTGGAAGTTTACAGGACTGTCCAACAATACAACTATTTCTTTTGAAGCACTTATTGTACCTGGATTGAGAAATAACCTCTTATCAGTGCCACAATTAATTCAGAAGAATTTGACTGTCATATTCAGCCATAGTAAAGTGGCAATTAAAGGTAAGAATACCTATTTTAAATGTAAAATTGGACATTGTAACCTCTTCTACTTAAATATAAAACCTTTACGTGCCAATGTCAATAAATAATTCAGTAGACTTAGTGCTAATGAGGCAAGTTTATGGCATAAATGATTGGGACATCTGAATAGACGCGGTCTACAATTATTAAATTTGCTATACAGTGACGAAAGGTGTCCTCAGTGTCTTGAAGGAAAAGCTAGAAGGCTCCCCTTTAAAAGAACTACCAGGTTAACTAAGGAAATAGGTGAACTAATTCATTCGGACATCAGGGGACCAGTGAAAACTCCAACAAGGGATAAAGAACGGTACTTCCAAGTAGTTGTGGATAACTTTTATCATTTTACCACAGTGTATCTTCTGAAAAATTAAAACGAAGCAGAACAAAACTTGATGAACTATGTGAAAATGGTAAAGACCCAACATGAAGCCAAAATGAAACGTATTTGGTTAGATAATGGTACGGAGTTCACTTCTACTAATTTCAAAAGATATTATAGAGAAAAAGGTATCATAATAGAGTACACAATGACCTACACTCCTCAGCAAAACTCTAAGTCTGAGAGGATGAATTTAACTTTGATGAACAAAGTTAGGACTAAATTTGCTGACAGGGATCTACCTAGACACCTTTGGGGTGAAGCTATAAGGTCACCAGCTTAGGAATTGAACAGGTCTCCTACAAGTGCTCTCAGTAATCGCACTCCAGCTTCGGTATGGTATGGCAAGAACGATATTTACAAATTAAGAGTGTTTGGTTCTCAAGCATGGGTTCTAAAACTTCCAAGAGAAAGTAAACTTGAACCAAGAGCTAAACCCATGATAATGGTTGGTTATACCGGAGGAGGATACAGAGTATGGGACCCTATAGAGAACAAGTTTGTCTGTTCTCGAGATGTGATTTTTGACGAAACAAAACTTGGTATAACACAAAAGCAGGACTCATACCAATATAGTATCATGGACAAAACACCAAAAGAGAAAATTGAAATGCCTTAAGAAGACCGTGAGAAAAGTAGAGAAGAAAAATGACAGAAGACCTACCAAATAGTGGCGATAGTGATTTCTATGGTTTCGAAGAGGAAGAAGAAAAAAGTAACAACAATAGACGACAATCTAAAAGGAACATCAAAACGCCTATCAAACTCGACGTCTAAGAATTGTACATAGCATACTGTTTATTAGCCGGAGAACCCGAGAGTTATGATGAAAATATCAAAACTGGTGATGGATGGAAGAAGCCATACAGAATGAAATAGATGTGCTGGAACGTCATGGTACATAGAAAGTTGCTACATTACCTCAAGGAGATAAGGCCATTGACATCAGATGGATTTTTAAAGAAAAACAAAATGACTTAAAAAGGCAAGACTTGTAGCAAAACGTTACCAAGAGATTCCTTCCTACAATGTCTATGCACCAGTAGCCAGACTACCTACAATTTGGTTGTTTATATGCTTTGCAATATCTAACAACTGGAATGTAAGACAACTTGATATACCAACTGCCTTTTTAAATGGATATTTAGACAATGATATCTACATCAAAACCCCCGGTGGTGTGAAAAACGAACCAGGAAAAGTACTGAAACTCATTAAAAGCCTTTATGGACTTAGGTCTGCTCCAAGAAAATGGAACGAGAGATTTCATGACTTCATGGAAAGAAAGAACATGAAGAGATCATCCAGTGACTTCTGTCTTTATGTCGGTAAGAATGTTTGGCTTGTTATTTGGGTTGATGACATGCTTGTAACAGGAAAAGAGAAAAAGGTTGAATATTTAATAAATCATCTAAAACAAGAATTTCAAGCAAAAGATTAGGGTATTTTGGAGGAATTTTCGGGTACACAAATATTTAAATAAATTTAACATGAGTAAATGTAAATGTTCCAGAACTCCTATGGAAAATAACTTCCAAGTAACTGCAGAAGATCCTACTAATGAAAATGTACCTTTTAGGCAACTGATAGGATCACTAATGTACATTTCTATGGTCAGTAGACCAGATATAACCTATTCAGTTTCCTACCTCAGTAGATTTTTAAATAAACCTACTAGCCGAGTGTGGAAAGCTGCAAAACGGATTTTGAGATACTTAAAAAACACCAAGGACAAAAGTTTAACCCTAAGTCCCGTCTCCAATGGTAGCATGAAATGTTATTCTGATGCTGACTGGGCAGGGGACAAGTTAGACAGAAAGAGTGTAAGTGGCCATGTAATTTTCCATGAAGAGAACCCTTTTTTGTGGGCATCGAGAAAACAGCCAACTGTAGCACTATCTACTACCGAGGCTGAAACACAGTTTATATGAAGTATTCCTACTGTAGTGACTCCCTTCTGTTGGGAAAGATTTGATGTGCTTCTGATTTCAACCCTAACGATTGCTTGCGGACGGTTCAAATGTGTACCCCTCTTATATTTGGGTGCTAACTGTTCGCCTTTCATTTTACTTTGAGCATCTGTATTCGTTGTTGGGTGATACCAAATATGCTACTCAATGTTTTACGGCAAATATGCTTTACATTCATGGTATAGTCAAATGAGGCCAAGTGTTTCCATGTGGGATCTGTTTTACCATGACACCATTTTTTTTGGTTCTCTCAAGAAGTTGATAAACTTGAGCAGCAAAAGTGTCTGCTCATTATAGGTGATATCATAAAACAAGTTGTACAGATCGAGGACTGATGAAAGGGTTAATAAACTGCATCCTTTCTTATCACAAATAGCAGAACAACCTCATGCACTGGTTGGTGGCCTCTTCTCCGGAATGACTTTTCCTTTCCCTCGGTTTGAAACGTAGGATTTTCTGCTGTATCTCAACTGTTTGAGCTTTTTGTCCTTCCACCCCACAATGTTTATCAAAGGTTCACGATTGTTTACACACTCTAAATCACTTGGAGATGCATTCATGTTTTGCACGTGGTAAA
Organism: Clitarchus hookeri; assembly: GCA_002778355.1. NCBI lineage: Eukaryota > Metazoa > Arthropoda > Insecta > Phasmatodea > Phasmatidae > Clitarchus > Clitarchus hookeri. The sequence continues at coordinate 17,589 of NQII01013219.1, forward strand.
TGAAGAGCGACACCAAACACAAACTACGCTCAAACAAGGACAGATGGAATAACCTCCTCTGCAGTGAAACCAACATTCAATTTAGAAAATGTAACTTTTTTCCAATAAGGAAACACATGTGTTGTGCCCTTCTAACGAACTATATGCTATCTAGGGGTGTCTTTATGATCTAACTAAGAACACAATTTAATCTAGGGAGTTACGCAGAACATAATTCTACTAAAACACATTTTGGTCGAAAAATTAACATGCAACGTTTTTCCAGCCACCCATAGAAAATGCAATAAACACTAATGGATTATTATTCTTCTGTTGCAGAGAGACGTACGTCATCGGTAACAGACTAACAGTGGAGCAAAGAAGAGTACATGCAAGCTTGATGGAAGTGTATGGTTTGCCAACAGTGGTCAATATAAAATTTGCAGAACAATCATCTGCATGTGACCCACTAAGCAACTTAATGGCGTATTGCATCTATGCAAAGTTAGTTCGTGGAAACTGGATCAGTAGCAGACAACTACTGTGGAAATTCAGGACGGCCCAGAACAGATAAAAGTAACACGAACATTGCTGTTGTGCAGCAAGCCCTACTGCAGAGTACATAAAAAATAAAAATCAACCACACAGTGCAGGTTGGAAACAGACATTCCCCAGAAAACATTGTGGCAAATCTTGACACACCACCTTGGGATGCAACTGTACACCATCCAAGCTGTCCAAGTCTTAGCAGTGGCGCAAATGCGTGTTCCTAGTGCTACGATCCAAAGATACCATCCATCATAACTGGAGCAACATCGTGAAGCGTGACAGCAGGGATGAAGTGGTGCGCATTACACGTGAGCAAAGGTTTCACAAAGTGTCAGGTCAAAGACACATGTTCAATAAAACTCTACTGAAGGGGAATTTATACTATGAGTTGCCTAGCCTTAACTAGACCCTTGTACAGGGTCGGACGGGTAGGACATCTCCAGGGTATGTAGTCTACCAGTACACTGAGAGCCCTCCGGGTGGATGTGGTAGGTGTTCGTGCTGGTTTACCTTGCTCGGGCCTCATCTGGGTTTGAATTGCTGCTGGACACTGTTGTCGCAGGGCTGTGCCACTTCCTAGGGCTACAGGCGGTTAGGTTGACTTCTCACTGGGCCTCTGATGTGGCTGCGGCTGGGTGCCTGGGTAGGCAGCTAGATACTGACGTGGCAATTCCCAAGGCCACGGGCAGGCCTAGTCGCAGGCAAACGACGGAATGTAGGTCTCCGACAGTCTTGCGGGGTGGCTCGATGAGATTAAGGGGGTGGACTGTAAAGTGAGGCCTCAGTAGTTAGCGGGAGGGGCCTGAGCTTGTTCCCAGGGAATTAAACAGTTGAGGGCTAACAGGGTTTGGTAACTTAGGAATTGATCAGCCTCAGGGGAAGTAGCTGTCCTTGCTCCACTTTGTACCCCCTCTAAGGGTGAACAGCAGAGATGGAAGGTACTACAGTCCACATCCACAAAGCAGGGGCAAGCAACTGTATCCCTACCTAGAATCTACCCAGAGGTGGCTAGGTCACTTATCTTCAGTCCTGTCCCTCCAACTGGCAGATCTATACGTGTTGGATGGAGTGGGCTAGCTGACTTGGGTGGCCTAACCACTTCGTCGTGTAGTCTTGCTACTAGGGGGCTCTACCATACTGCGCTCCAGATACCCCTATGTACCTTGTCCATAATATGGGTGACCTGCTAATGTGTAGTGTTTGGCAATGTACATACTGCCCTGGTTAGGAAACAGCCCTCAGTCCTACACTAGTCGGAAAATCAGTAGTAAAGCTATGGTTGCCTGCCTCTCACTTGAGGGATGGTGCTTACTAGGTTATAAGAAAGGTACAGTTTCACCCTAGAATTAGTACGCAGAGGTTGGACTAGTAACATCTTTATTCAGTGAGGAATAAACACGGTGACCCGCACTATCTCCTGCACTTTACCTAATCACTACGTAACTGGCAAAGTTTTTTAAGTTAACACAGGTGAAGGGGACCTGTTAGTAAATAAACAAGAGTAAATCAATTAGGCAGCAGTGAAAACAACTGGACCCTAACTGTCGACAAAGTTCGTCTTGAAGAGACTTGAGTGTCACTACACAAATGCGGTGTGTGAAGGGGGGTGAAGACTTCTTCGGGAGTTAGCCGGTTGCTGGATCTGGAAGAACATCAGGTCACTGGTTGTTCCTCGTGAGGACCGTAGACAGAGAGCTTCAGCACAAATTGTGCTGCGACAAGCTGCTGAGAATTAACTTGCGTTCTTGGGACTGCGCTGCCTTATATAGTTATATAGTGCTGGCCGGGTGAACTTCGGTTCTCTTCGGCCGCTGGATGTTTTCAGTGAGGTGGCCCCTCCCTTCATGGGCGGGGCTGCACTGCTGCATTCTCTATGGGAATACGAGAGGTTGGGGTAGTTTACCTTGTATGTGGGCAGTATCCGCTGCTCGCTTAGAGGCAACTCACGTCCCTCACTTTGCTTGGTTTCACTGGGTGAGAGCGAATAAATTACGTGTGTGTCTGGCATAATGGGTATCTGTGGTTCGACCGCCATTTCATTGGGTGTCCCTGGTTGGGAAGAACGCCTGTCAGCTCTGGAGGCAAGCTGTGTCCCAGTTCGAAGCTCTGTTTGGACTACATGGCGTCGCATGTGATGAGGTGGAGTCGAAAATAAAGAATGCTCAGAAACGCGTGTCACGCATC
>NQII01013220.1:0-20400 GCA_002778355.1 Clitarchus hookeri
AGCCAAATAAATGCCAAAGCATTTCATGATATACCTCATTCAACACGAAACACATCACAAATTGAGTTGCAATTATCGAAAAATTACGATAAGCTCAACGACGGTCATTTCGGGAAAAAAAGTCACTAGCCTTAAAACATGATGTGAATAATGTTTCGAATAACCTCAAATTTTGCAGGCTATGTGGTAACGTGCATAGATAAACATGGAATATATCAGTTATGGTTATGCACATGTCAGAGAATCAAATAGGATGCCTCTTAGTGCAGATGGGGTGTTAATTCATAACTACTTCTTGTCCATCACTTTTTGAGATACGAAGTGCACCTGAAATAATAAAAATGTTTGATCATTTTGAGAAATTACTAAATATTTTCCCCCATGTTTGGCAAACGAATAGTACTGTGATAGGCCATTCTAATCATATACAGACTGCGCATAAATTAAACATCGATACTGTTTAAACTTGATTGTTAAGGTTGCGATATGTATGCCAGTTCATTAATGGTAAAATGTGTGTGTTATTGCTTGTTGAGTCCATGTAATGCAGTTTACACCAGTTAAAAACTTGTTCTGTTGTTAAAGGTGACCTACCATAAATAATTTTCAGCTTAGGGACTAGGGAAGCCAACAGTTGTGGTGTGGTGACTGGAAGTGTTATCTTGCGGTACCATTTGGACGGGATTTCAGCGCAGACTCCGTAAAGTTGGACCTACTTAAAGAGTTTATGAACAAGTTATTGTGCATAAAGTGTTGTAATTCACGGTGAAGCATAAGCCGTACCATCTCCAGGTTCTGCATGTTTTATACTTAGATGACTTGGCAGGGCGTGTGGCGATGTGAACAGAATTTTTCACAGCCCATGAGGACCGCAACTTGCCCGCACGTATCTTATTCAGAGATGGGACATCTTCTCACATTTGTTTAAAGACTAACTTACATAACTGTGGAATCTGGGCAAATACGCCACCGGTGTGGCATACCGAATTCCAGTAAGATTATCTCATGTTTAATGTGCGGATAGGTATAAACACAGAAAAAGTTTACGGCTAATATTTCTTCGACGAAACCACCGTCTATGATGCAAACTAATTGTACTGAAGTTTAAACCTATTCTTTGGCATACCTTATCCAAGATTGCTGTAAGCTAACCATTTAAATACAGAAAGACGGGCCCACGCTCTATTGTTCAGTTTATGTCTGCACTTTTTTTAATGCTGAGTTTTCTGGCAGATAGATTAAGTGCGGAGGACCCCTGTATTATGTTGCACACGTGGATATTTCGTATAGGGATTTACCGATGAACATGTTTTCAGCTGACGCAGTATTATTCTGGTGATGGTGTGAGACAACATAATTCTTAGTGCTGCTGTTTTAACGTCAGCAATGATCCGTAATCTCTTTCGCCCTACTGTCGTTTTTTGGGAGATGTGTCGTGATATGAATGTTGCACATGTTGAGTTAATGCCTCACGGACATATGCCAATAAAATATTTGCCTGCACAACCACTTGTTCAAAAAAATTAATACTTTATTTATTGATATCCCATATTAATTTATGTTTACAGGTACATATTTTCAAAACGGTAGTTAAATAAACGATTTTTTTCAGTATGCCACATCCTTCTAGCAATGAAACTTATTTCAACCAATTTTTGTACGCTAGCCGTAACTAGGGGATCATTAAAATCATTTTTTAGCAGATCTTGCCGCCCTTTTGTAAGATAGTGCGATATATTATGCTATCCTTTTTGATATAATATTCAAGAACGTAGCAAAATGACCCCAACAAATCAATATCCGAAAAGTCTTTTTAAAAGGAGCACAAAGCAAGTATTTTTAGATTTGGTATGTAACCTATTAACTAAATGTTTGTCCCTTTACACTTTTTGTTGGATGAGAACTAACAAATCGAATTGAACACAAAATACCATGCTGGCAGTTCTAATAGTGTGTGTTAAATATGCGAAACAAATCACTTATTTTGTTTGCATTGGTGATTTATGTCCCCTGAAATAGAAAGTTTAACCATAATTCTCAGTTTATTCGATTTCCACCACAACAGAATGAGAAAAGAGCTATGGGATCACCTAATATTTAATGAGGTAGTTTGTTATATTAAAAATTTTCAAATGTGAGATGTCATCCTTCTGCTGTTAGATACTGTCCCTCTGGCACTGACAACATCGATATAACCCTATTTCGGTGTGCTAACGTAACCCTCTATGGACTGTATACACAAATATTTATATGCTATATCGCCCACCCCTTTTAAAGGTACTTCTAATAAAAATATTACAAGCTTACATTATATATTGAAAAGCCAAAAAAACTGGTACACCTGCCTTATATCGTGTAGGGCACTTCGAGATCGCATAAGTGCCGAAAGACGACGTGGCATGGACTCGACTAATGACTGAAGGTATGCCTGAGGCATAACACACCATGAATCCTGTAGAGCAGTCCACAAATCCAATCTGCCCCAATTTGAGAAAGGGTTCTACGTCTGCCACGTTTAATGATTCTCGTCAATAGTAGTTTGTCCCGTTATTTCACTATATTTTTCCTTTCGCGGCGATGTCGAAGATGTGATGCTTTACCGGTTTCCAGATATTCACGGTACTCTCGTGAAATGGTAGTACCCGAAAATCCAAATATTATCGCTTCCTTGGAGATGCTATGTCCCATCTCTCGTGGGCCGATTATAATACCACGTTCAAAATAACTTGAATCTTGATAACCCTCCATTGTGGCAGCAGCAACCGATCTAGCGGCCGACCGCATCGCGTTACTCTGATTGGTTCCATACCTCTGTTATTTGCATTCAAACGCCTGTGCCAGTTTTTTTTGGCTCTTCAGTGTATAACGGTAGCGACTTGATTAGCCATTATCAGTGGCAGTGTACATTTAATTTTGCTTGAAGATTTTTAGCGCACGTGTATGTTTTATGTAGCATTTTGAGTACTAGACTATATACGAAATGTATCTACGCTTCCGTCAGTCACAAACAAACTAACACGCTTTATTTTCCCTTGACAAAATAAGATACAGACTATGTATTCCCTATTGCCAATTGTTACAGCTTAAGCTCTCTTCTTCATATGAAAATTAGTCTACACAATAAGCACTTGTCAAATATTATTTCAGAATTTTCAGATTTTCATACAACAAAATTATTTAATGCATTTTCTGTGATATTTTTTTTTGCACACTAGAACGAGATTTTTGTTGAAAACTTGTAATAATTTTTTTATTAAAAACCATTTTAATGAAAGACCGTCCTTTAAGATGCAAACTATTTTTTAACAGCGGTTCTTATGATTGCCTGTCCGAGAATTAGGCTTTGTAATGTGTAACGATAGACTAACATCGTAGGTTCTCTATCATGTCCAGAATATCTGACAGAAAAGTGCATCTATGTGGTAATTCTTGAGGTTCTTGGTTCATAAGTCAGATAATGAAAATGTCCGTTTGCAAGATCGTCTTGTGGTAACATCTCCCAAAGGCTCATATCCATGTGTTTATCGCGCCCTCGTGATTGACATTGTGAGTGACACGCAGAACACTTTTGAAACATTTGTATGAAGTACGGTCATTCTACACATTGACAATCAGACAAAATATACTACTTAAGCTTTTTTTTGCGACTATTCTCCGCGTGGACTACACCAAACAGATACTGATTTCCTCTACCGAAGGACTTATTTTTACACGTCCCTGGATATGGCACCAGGTGTTAGGGTATCAAGTTGTTAGGTGAACTTACTTTTCAGAAAGTCAGGTAGAGCCACTTATGTGAGAAACAGCCCTTAAACAGATTTCTGCCTCCAACCTTTAGTAACTGTGTCAGGGCTTATTTATGGTTTCAGTTATATATACCTTAAGGTGAACTCGCAGAATATTATTAAAAAAAGGGTACTCAGATGGAATGAGTGGTATACGCGGAATTAAATCTTATTTTCCCGTGCACATGCAGTGAAGACTATGAAGATTAAATTTTTTTGCTAAGCCTTCACTTATAGCATGGTGTTATTGGAGGGTTTTGGTGGTAACATTTAAGCATCTTCAACAGTGAGGGGAAGCTTGTTTGGCGATATGCGAGGGGAGAAGACGCTGTTGATGAACTCCTCTGGGTAAGAGACAACTTCGTCCATTTTATAACTTCGTCCACAGATTTGTACTCCAATTCCTCCCCTTCGAAGAACTTAGAAACAAACTATGTTAACACCTTATCATATTTCTAAAATTGCTCAATCCTCGCAAAATCTTCTTTGCAGAAATGTATTTTAAACTATTTGGAAATCACTTTATAACTACAAACTAAATATTTGATAAACATATTTTTGTCTCCTGAGAATTGATGGTATTAACGCTACTGGAATACATTTCAGTTACATAATTCGGTTTTTTCGTGAACAAGAGCTTTGATTTGTTGAAAAACCAAATATAAAAAAAGGTCCTCGGTTTTAGAATGACACGTAATTAAGATAGCTCTCTATATGATTGGTAATATTTCGTTCTGACAGTTGTGTTTACAAGAAAGCAATTAAATGTTGCTACACAAAGATTGGTTACTTCACAACTGCAACATATCCTCATTCACTTTCCATCCAAAATTGCATATGGATTCACTAATCGCGGAATAATATATGATCTATACACATTTATGGAATCTCAAAAAGGGGATAACATGCAGCACGAACAATTTCACGTACCGAACAATTAATGAAAATGAGACATTTAATTATTCATCCTGCTTACTTATGATAACAAATTTTACAGCAATTGTTAGGGAAATTATACATTTTATTTAACATTATGAGGTCATTTCTTTTTGTATTATTTTTTTTATATGCTGGTTTGAAAATTATAAGCATGGAATCGATGTTATATATAAAATATATCTCCGAAAACACAATAACACATTTTCCCATTTTATGGATTTTAATTTGTAATAATACGGAAATTATATTTTACGTCATTATAAAGCAAACTTTTTGAAGCAAGAAGAGAAACGATAATTTATTTGTTATTAATTTAATGATTTCTAAAAAAGTACTTTTTTTAACCCTCTTAAACGTTTAAAGACCATGATTACCCATTTCTCCAGCTTTTGCGATTGTTTTTTTTTTCAAACCCAAACGGAAGCAGATATTGTATAACCACTCTGGCAATTTTTTCGAAGTGGTTTTTATTAAGAAATCAAATTTTTTCCACGAAAATAATATATAATTTTATCAAAGTATTATATAAATATATATATATATCGTTACATAATTAGATATAATTTTTTTAAGATGAAAAATCAAACGATATAATTATTGTTTTTAAAAAAACTGAGTAAATAATTGGTTTGTTTCATCATAAATGTCGTAATTTACTTTGTTGGCATTATGTTTGTTACACTGTTGGCCTAACAACCTCTTACATACCCAATTCCAACGGTATGAATTCCGACAAGTATTTAAAACATCCTCACCAAAGTTAATATTAAATAAGACAATTTTTGTGTGCCAAATGCTATGATTTTAAACACTCATAATAATTTATAGTGTCCTTTCATTATAAATAAAGGCAATTAAATTTTTTGCCATAATGTTGCTTACAAAATAATGGCACTACAAACGTTTCCATACCAAATGTCAACAGAATGATTTCCATCAGGTAACAAACATATCCCCAACTAAGTAATTTTTATGTAAAACGTGGTTTATATGTTAAAACACAAATTTAAAAAAAAAAACAATATTATGGTTTAACTTAATTAGAAATATGATATTAAATATTGTTGGCACAATGTTTTTTTTAAAATTGCTGGCCCAACAGAAGTTTACATAAACCAACTAAATGCCGACAGTATGAATTCCAACAAATAACAGACACATGACCAATAAAGTCTATTTTTAATAATACATAGCTTGTGTTTTAAAAACTCAGTCTTTAAACAAGAGATTAATTGTTGTTTTAATTAATTAAAAATAGGGTAACTACTTTTGTAGGCATATTGTTGGTGATATGGTTGGCCAAATTTATCAATGAGTACCAATTACCAAATGTTGTGTTCCCGACTCCGACAAAACGTATGACTGTTTACCTCTTGTTACCAACTAACAAATTTAATTGCACTTGCGATATGTTATGACATTTTCTAACTTAGTAACATCATTATCTGTAGGGTGATAAGTAACCCCTAATATTTTCCTGGTAGCAAATTTGCTGGTATATTTCGTTGGGCCAACGTTATATAAATATTTCTGCTCCAAAAAAAAACGCAGGCCACCCTTTCCAACCAAATACCAACGTTGGGCTAACATAAGTTGCTACCTGGGTTCTTGCCTGCGAAAAAGGAATTTTTCTAAAATAAAAAAAACCGTGAACATTTTTTTAGCATACATTTTTGTACCAATTACAAAGAAAATCCTTTCACTAAGAAAGCTAGCTATTTATAAAAGCTATAATTAACATTCCCTGTCCACGTATTTGGCTTTACAGTATTACAATATGCTAGGATATTCGATGCCCCAGGTTCTTTAACACGTCGAGAATTGGATACATTAATAAAGTATCATATTTCTAGTACTTCTTGAAGCTTCAATTTCATTACGTCATATACTTAACGCGTTGGTTTGAAAGACAGTCCTGTGTAAGATCTCCCGAATATTCAGTTGTCTAACTGCTGCTCCATAAATTACATGGTAAGTGTAACGCAAAACAATATTTCTAGGGTAAGTTACTTCTTCTTNGTAACGCAAAACAATATTTCTAGGGTAAGTTACTTCTTCTTAATGATAACCTGCCAGTATGATAACTACACGTAAATAGAAAGTAAAATAACAGTAGGATTTTATTTACCCTGTTATGATTCACGCGGCACGAACATAGATAAAAATTCAAGTGCCGAAACCCGGGATCGAACCAGGGACCTTTAGATCTTCAGTCTAACGCTCTCCCAACTGAGCTATTTCGGCAGACGACAGAATGGACACTCGCTAATGGGAAGACATGATAAGTAAAAATTCCTACTCGAAAACTGAAATAGTATACTGTTCCGTGAATGTCACCAGCTTCGTCTTCCTTTTAGGTATGCTGCTGTTGGTTCATTATTATAATTTTCCGGAATATTTTTTTGTTTTCATCAAAAACACATATTCTTCTTAAAAGAAGAAAAATTTAGAAGTCCGAACCATCTTCGTATTCAAAATGTTTCCATTCAGTGTTATTATAAACATTGAAAATTGGTACAACATAAAAATTAATATACTATCGAGATCTATAAAAGAAATTATATCTCTGTGACAGTAAACTATAACTTGAGATTGTGAAATGATTAGCCCTCATACAATACATTTTATTATTTATTTTGCCTTATACTGCATTTTCTTTACTGCTTGGTAAACTCTTTCAGATACAACGATAAAATAATAACCAAAATATTTAGGTAAAATAAAAATATATATTTAAAACATTCTACGTCTAGAGTTAAATTTCTGGGCGAGTTGTCGAAAGAATTTAAAATCAAAACAGGTGTCAGACAAGGCGACGGACNTATTTAGGTAAAATAAAAATATATATTTAAAACATTTGTCATTATGAAAGTGACTTTTCGCAGTAAATATGCTAAAGTACCACCCAATAATGCAGTATACTGTGGGTCAAACCTTAGATAGTTATGTCTTGTTGTCTGCAGAGGATTAAACTTAGTTACGGGGTTTTAGTTATTAACGGATGTCTGTTTGCGTAGTCTTTTAATGAACATTTATTCGCAGTGGTAATAACTGTTATTGTTTCCCTAGATGTGCTTAATTAGGAAACTAGATACATTCAGACAGCATTATTAAATTACTTTGTAGTTAAAATGGAAAGATTTGAAGCTGGAAAACTACATGTCAAACATTCGATTAGTGTTTGACAACTGTTAAATTAAGTAATTGGCAGCAATTACCCAGAGTTAAGTTTAAAATTATACTTGTCAGCGGAAAGAACAAGGTCACATTTAACCTGACAAAAAAAATCCTGCTGACGTCTCATTTACAACATGCACTTATCTGGTTGGTTACTTGGTGTAGTTCAGTTGATATTTGGTTTGTGATTACTGAACACCATTAATTTCCCACACATAACGACCCGTTCATAAATGAACTGAGCGTAGGATGGCATTTTATCGTCACTGAATTATGGCACCCGCGGAATATTAACTACCTCAGATACTATACATACAAAGACGGAGCAATAGCACATATGTTATTCCAACTTTCTCTTGATAGAGAATAAAGCGAATGTTTCACCATGTATCATAGATAATGCTGGGTGTGGTTCCGTGTTTACCTTCACCGGATACCGTACTATGGACGGGGTACTAAAGCTGCTAATGTTGCAGTGCCTTTAATGAAGCCTTACATGCTCGAATACACGACAGAAATTAATGTGTGGCGAATTCTCTTGTTATATATTGGTTCGTTGCCCGTGCCATCGGCATTTGTCACGTAGTGATAAATTGAGTAAATACGAATAGGCGATGAATCAGAAACGATACACCTTGCAATAATATAACACATTATTCCTTAATATCGTCTGAACCTCTATCATGTACTAAGCTCGTAACTGGTGAGTGAATACTGACTAATGTGCAATCACCTGTTTGAAAATAAAAATATTTACAAGTATTCGCAATTATGACAATCTTGGAATATTTATTGCTAATGTGAAAAAAAAAAAAAAAGGACTTAAACAACTCATATGGGAAGAGTAAAACACAGGCCTTGAAAAAAATTCCTCCTTGGAAAACTAAGATACAAAACAGGTTTTTGTATCGTTTGCTGCGCGTTGATACATCGACCTTACAAAATGCTTACTACGGTTTTGGAAATAATTGCATATTCTTATAAAAAAAAAAGTATTATTTTAGTCTAAGTGCAGATTAATGAGAGAAAGGTTTCTTTCAGTCAATAAATTTTTGTTTTAACTATAGGCAAAATATTTATTTTGCAGCCCGAAAGAAATATTTTCGTGAGAGAAGAAAACTTGAAAAGCAACCAAATAATCTTAGTTCAGCGTATAAAATATGCTCTTTATACACACTATAAGATGAACGAGATCATACGAAACTTATAATTTTGTGAAACCACTTCCCATTTATTTATATCTCGCCATGAACATCCATATTAGACACACTGAAACAAATTCCCGCAATGAACTAAACCAAATTGGTATTTGTCACAAACATTCATTTAACAATAGAGCAGCGATCATTTATTTATAGAAAATGAGAACGTTAAAGGGGTTAGGGAACAACATAAATTGTTTTGGGAAATATTATTAGAAGACGGTTAGAAGTCAGGGTAGTTTTTTTTTTCACCCTTCTTTTCTTGTAAGTATAGTCTTATAAGGTGCGGGGATGTATCCGAATGTTTGTATCTGCATTATTAGATATTAAAAGCCAAAAATTAGTTATCATTTTTTGTAGGAATATGGTGCCATCAAAAATCGCCTGTATGTACATATAAATTGTCACCACAAGGTTTTTATTACTAACACCAATTTTCACTACGTGGTAACTAAGAACTCGCACAGCCCACAATAATAGTAGCTCTGTTTCACTTATAGAACCACATACTTGTGTATACCTACGCAGATCACACTAAGAACGAAATTATATTTGAATGATCCATTATGGTACACAGTTACAGGTTGGGCAAACAAGGGCTTAGAAATTAACTGAGATTAAATGTCATGGTACAATCTAAGAGATTTTATAAACATAGTCGTCATTTCACGTACATTTGAAGAAGAGCTACCAAATTAAATTCATAAGTTACTCTCCAGACAAGCATCAAGACGTCATTACATCGTTACATCGTCGGCCCTGAGCATTTTGGTAAGCAGAATCGGTGTTCAAGCCAAATAAATGCCAAAGCATTTCATGATATACCTCATTCAACACGAAACACATCACAAATTGAGTTGCAATTATCGAAAAATTACGATAAGCTCAACGACGGTCATTTCGGGAAAAAAAGTCACTAGCCTTAAAACATGATGTGAATAATGTTTCGAATAACCTCAAATTTTGCAGGCTATGTGGTAACGTGCATAGATAAACATGGAATATATCAGTTATGGTTATGCACATGTCAGAGAATCAAATAGGATGCCTCTTAGTGCAGATGGGGTGTTAATTCATAACTACTTCTTGTCCATCACTTTTTGAGATACGAAGTGCACCTGAAATAATAAAAATGTTTGATCATTTTGAGAAATTACTAAATATTTTCCCCCATGTTTGGCAAACGAATAGTACTGTGATAGGCCATTCTAATCATATACAGACTGCGCATAAATTAAACATCGATACTGTTTAAACTTGATTGTTAAGGTTGCGATATGTATGCCAGTTCATTAATGGTAAAATGTGTGTGTTATTGCTTGTTGAGTCCATGTAATGCAGTTTACACCAGTTAAAAACTTGTTCTGTTGTTAAAGGTGACCTACCATAAATAATTTTCAGCTTAGGGACTAGGGAAGCCAACAGTTGTGGTGTGGTGACTGGAAGTGTTATCTTGCGGTACCATTTGGACGGGATTTCAGCGCAGACTCCGTAAAGTTGGACCTACTTAAAGAGTTTATGAACAAGTTATTGTGCATAAAGTGTTGTAATTCACGGTGAAGCATAAGCCGTACCATCTCCAGGTTCTGCATGTTTTATACTTAGATGACTTGGCAGGGCGTGTGGCGATGTGAACAGAATTTTTCACAGCCCATGAGGACCGCAACTTGCCCGCACGTATCTTATTCAGAGATGGGACATCTTCTCACATTTGTTTAAAGACTAACTTACATAACTGTGGAATCTGGGCAAATACGCCACCGGTGTGGCATACCGAATTCCAGTAAGATTCTTTCATGTTTAATGTGCGGATAGGTATAAACACAGAAAAAGTTTACGGCTAATTTTTCTTCGACGGAACTATCATCTATGCTGCAAACTACTTGAACTGAAGTTTATACTCCTTCTTTGGCACACCTTATCAAAGATTGCTATAAGATAACCGTATACATGCTGAAAGACGGGTCCACGTGCTATTTTTCAGTTTATGTCCGCACTTTTCTGAATGCTGATTATTAGGTTGCACACATGGATATTTTGTATAGGTATTTACAAATGAATATGTTTTCAGCTGACACATTGTTACTCTGGTGATGGTGTGAGACAACATTATGCTAAGTGCAGCTGTTTTATCGTCAGCAATGATCCATAATGTCTTTCGCTCTACTGTCGTTTTTTGGGAGATGTGTCGTGATATGAATGTTGCACATGTAGAATTAATGTCTAACGAACTTATACCATTTCAAATATTTACTTGCACAATTACTTGTTGAAAAAAAATTATACTTTATTTATTGATAGCCTATGTTAATTTATGTTTGCAGGGACATATTTTAAAAACGGTACTTATTTAAAGGTATTTTTTTTTTTTTCAGTATTCCACATCCTTCTAGAAATGAAACTTATTTCAACCAACTTTCGTACGTTAGCTGTAACTAGGGTATCATTAAAATCATTTTTTCGCAGATCTTGTGCCCTTTTGTAAGATAGTGCGATGTATAATGCTATTCTTTTTTATATAATATTTCAGAATGTAGCAAAATGATGCCAACAAATCAATATCCGAAAAGTCTTATTAAAAGGAGCACCAAGGAAGTATTTTTAGATTTGGTATGTAACCTATTTACTAAATGGTTGTCTCTTTACATTTTTTGTTGGGTGAGAAATATTAAACCGAATTTAACACAAAGTAGCAAGCTGGCAGTTCTAATAGTGTGTGTTAAATTTGCGAAACAAGTCACTTCTTTAGTGAGACGTGTTGAATTATGTCCCCTGAAATATAAACTTTATCCATATTTCTCACTTTATTCGATTCCATCTTCACTTGGATGAGAACAGAGGTATGGGAAGTCACCTAACATTTAATGAGGTAGTTGGTTATACTCAAAATTATACACATATAATTTCTAAGTAAACACTTACATTGAAAACAAATATATAGTACTAATATTTACAACAACAATAACGTTTTCTTTAAACGGCCTTAACGCAAATATTAAGTTAATTTCTTAAATTACCATGGCAATTTTCTATTTTTATTCAAGGTAGTCAAGCCTTTAGATTTTAAAAAGTGATAAATCAATGGTGTATTTCTTAAATAATGTAATGTTATCACTTGTCACACATAAATTTTTCAGCAGATATTGCTAAATAATTTAGAAAATATATACTTTGTTTATCTTTTTTTGAGAGTCATATTTTTGGAGTTATTAAAGTTGAAATAATGACTTAATTAATTATACATAACACTGTAACTTCACAAATAAGTTGGTCAAGGTGGTATAGTGGTCGTACTATTCACCTCCCAACAAGGCGAACCGGGTGCGAATCCCAGTGGGGTAGTTTCCCGGATTTTCGCACGTGGGAATCATGCGGGACAATGACTCTAGTTGGCGGGTTTCATCGGCGATCACCCGCTACCCCCGATGCGGCACCATACTCACCTCTCTTTACCCTCATTGGCTCTTAAGACTTCGATGTTAAGAGCCACCCACATCTCTCCATTCCACCCAAAAATACAACTAGTTTTCTTCATTTTGATAAAACTGGTGTCTCTAACTTCATTTCTGTTAATTTATACCAAATTTCATGCGAATCAGAAATGTTAATACTGCTATAAGGTTGCAATTTACAATTTTATTAATTTCCAAAATGGCANAACATAAATTGTTTTGGGAAATATTATTAGAAGACGGTTAGAAGTCAGGGTAGTTTTTTTTTTCACCCTTCTTTTCTTGTAAGTATAGTCTCTTAAGGTGCGGGGATGTATCCGGATGTTTGTATCTGCATTATTAGATATTAAAAGCCAAAAATTAGTTATCATCTTTTGTAGGAATATGGTGCCATCAAAAATCGCCTGTATGTACATATAAATTGTCACCACAAGGTTTTCATTACTAACACCAATTTTCACTACGTGGTAACTAAGAACTCGCACAGCCCACAATAATAGTAGCTCTGTTTCACTTATAGAACCACATACTTGTGTATACCTCCGCAGATCACACTAAGAACGAAATTATATTTGAATGATCCATTATGGTACACAGTTACAGGTTGGGCAAACAAGGGCTTAGAAATTAACTGAGATTAAATGTCATGGTACAATCTAAGAGATTTTATAAACATAGTCGTCATTTCACATACATTTGAAGTAGAGCTACCAAATTAAAATCATAAGTTACACTCCAGACCAGCATCAAGACGTCATTACATCGTAGGCCCTGAGCATTTTGGTAATCAGAATCGGTGTTCAAGCCAAATAAATGCCAAAGCATTTCATGATATACCTCATTCAACACGAATCACATCTCAAATTGAGTTGCAATTATCGAAAAATTACGCGAAGCTCAACGCTGGTCATTTCGAGAAACAAGTCACTAGCCTTAAAAAATGATGTGAATAATGTCGCGAATAACTTCACATTTTGCAGGCTGTGTGGTACAGTGCATAGATAAACATTGAGTATATCAGTTATTGTTATGCATATGTCAGAGAATCGGATAGGATGCCACTTAGTGCAGATGGGGTTTTAATTCATTACCACTTTTGTCCAAAACTTTTTGAGATACGTAGTGCACCTGAAATAATAAAAAATTTTGATCATTTTGAGAAATTACTAAATATTTTCCACCGTGTTTGGCAAACGAATAGTACTATGATAAGTCATTCTAATTATATAAAGCATGTGCATAAATTAAACATTGATTGAATATAAATTGTATTGTTAAGGTTGTGATATGTATGCCAGTTCATTAATGGTACAATGTGTGTGGTATTGCTGGTTGAGTCCATGTAATGCAGTTGACACCAGTTAAAAACTTGTTATGTTGTTAAAGGTGACAAAACTTAAATAATTTGCATCATATTCAGTAGGGAAGCTACCAGTTGTGGTGTGGAGACTGGAAGTGTTATCTTACGATACCATTCGTTACCTATTTCAAGAGTTGATGAACAAGTTATTGAGCATAAAGTGTTGTAATTTACGTTGTAGCATAAGCCGTACCATCTCCAGGTTCTGCATGTTTTATACAGAAGACATGGTAGAGCGTATGGCGATATGAACAGAATTTTTCTCAGCCCATGAAGACCGCAGCATGCCTGCACGTGACTTATCCAGAGATGTAACAACTTCTCACATTTGTGGAAAGACTAACATACATAACTGTGGCTTCTGGGCCAATACGTCACCAGTGTGGCATGCCGAATTCCAGCAAGATTATCTCATGTTTAATGTGCGGATAGGTATAAACACAGAAAAAGTTTACGGCTAATTTTTCTTCGACGAAACTATCATCTATGTTGCAAACTACTTGGACTGAAGTTTATACTCCTTCTTGGGCACACCTTATCAAAGATTGCCGTAAGACATACTGAAAGACGGGTCCACGTGCTATTTTACAGTTTATGTCCGCACTTTTCTGAATGCTGATTATTAGGTTGCACACATGGATATTTTGTAGAGGGATTTACAAATTAATATGTTTTCAGCTGACACATTGCTACTCTGGTGATGGTGTGAGACAACATTATGCTAAGTGCAGCTGTTTTATCGTCAGCAATGATCCGTAATGTCTTTCGCTCTACTGTCGTTTTTTGGGAGACGTGTCGTAATATGAATGTTGCACATGTTGAATTAATGTCTAATGAACATATACCATTTCAAATATTTACTTGCACAATTACTCGTTGAATAAAATGTATACTTTATTTATTGATAGCCTATGTTAATTTATGTTTGCAGGGACACATTTTCAAAACGGTACTTATTTAAAGGGTTTTTTTTTTTTCCCCCACATCCTTCTAGAAGTGAAACTTATTTCAACCAACTTTCGTACGCTAGCTGAAACTAGGGTATCATGAAAATCATTTTTTCGCAGATCTTCTGCCCTTTTGTAAGATAGTGCGATGTATAATGCTATCCTTTTTGATATAATATTTCAGAATGTAGCAAAATGATGCCAACAAATCAATATCCGAAAAGTCTTATTAAAGGGAGCACGAAGCAAGTATTTTTAGATTTGGTATGTAACCTATTAACTAAATGTTTGTCTCCTTACATTTTTTGTTGGGTGAGAAATATTAAACCGAATTGAACACAAAGTAGCAAGCTGGCAGTTCTAATAGAGTTTGTTAAATTTGCGAAACAAGTCACTTCTTTAGTGAGACGTGTTGAATTATGTCCCCTGAAATAGAAACTTTATCCATATCTCTCACTTTATTCGATTCCCTCTTCACTTGGATGAGAACAGAGGTATGGGAAGTCACCTAACATTTAATGAGGTAGTTGGTTATACTCAAAATTATACAAATATAATTTCTAAGTAAACATTTACATTGAAAACAAATATGTAGTACTAATATTTACAACAACAATAACGTTTTCTTTAAACAGCCTTAACGCAAATATTAAGTTAATTTCTTAAATTACCAAGGCAATGTTCTATTTTTATTCAAGGTAGTCAAGCCTTTGGATTTTAAAAAGTGATAAATCAATGGTGTATTTCTTAAATAATGTAATGTTATCACTAGCCACACATAAATTTTTCAGCAGATATTGCTAAGTAATTTAGAAAATATATACTTTGTTTATCTTTTTTTGAGAGTCATATTTTTGGAGTTATTAAAGTTGAAATCATGACTTAATTAATTATTCATAACACTGTAACTTCACAAATAAGTTGGTCAAGGTGGTATAGTGGTCGTACTATTCACCTTCCAACAAGGCGAACCGGGTGCGAATCCCAGTGGGGTAGTTTCCCGGATTTTCGCACGTGGGAATCATGCGGGACAATGACTCTAGTTGGCGGGTTTCATCGGCGATCACCCGCTACCCCCGATGCGGCACCATACTCACCTCTCTTTACCCTCATTGGCTCTTAAGACTTCGATGTTAAGAGCCACCCACATCTCTCCATTCCACCCAAAAATACAACTAGTTTTCTTCATTTTGATAAAACTGGTGTCTCTAACTTCATTTCTGTTAATTTATACCAAATTTCATGCGAATCAGAAATGTTAATACTGCTATAAGGTTGCAATTTACAATTTTATTAATTTCCAAAATGGCAGACAAAAAAGGTTATGAAAAAGCAAATACATAACTAAAATTTTCTTCCACAAGCACGTTAAGATTAAAATTTTTCAAAGCCTCTTGCATTGACTGTCTTAGCTAAAAAAAATAATTGGTAATAATGATTTCATTATTTATTTACAAACAATACACTAAATTAATAATTTAAAAAATTATCTTGAGGTTAATGGCTTTCGCTTTCTATTTACAGATAGTATTTACAAACTTACCGAAAATAATATTATCAAATAGTTAAAAGTAATCTCAATTAACCGTTTGTTAACATCTATTGCATCGCTATTAACAGTATCAATATAACTAATGAGCCTACTTTCCTTCACAATACATGGATGCAAATAATTTTGAAGAAGTTATTAAAAGGTTACATGGTAGGTGGGTCTGGACATCTTGTTGATAGTGATAGCATTAGAGATGCAACCATAAACAAATACAATACTAGTTAGACAATTACAAATACACGCGTACTTAACCTGGCACTCGAAAACAGAACGTCTCGTACCGTAAGAAACTGCAATATGGACGTAGTAATAAGTCTAACGTTTTGGTAGACTGAGATTATCAACTTCTAATATTTACGTGGATATCATTTTATAAACAGTAGTGAGAGTCACTTATATCATTCAAGTTTTCATGGCCTACCATAACACTAATTTAGGGCCAATTTTGGTGGTAATAGCTTGACTGGTTCCCGACATATGGCATAAGAGTTTTAGTTTCTCATTATACGCTATTGAAAGGAACATACTGAAACAGGCTCTGTTTAAGACTATCTGACGCTTCTTATTTACCTTGAAATATGTCAACTCATGTCATGAATATAGTAAACTTTTCTAAATAATTTTTATTGCGCCATATTAAATAAATGTCAGACCAACTTTNTACCTTGAAATATGTCAACTCATGTCATGAATATAGTAAACTTTTCTAAATAATTTTTATTGCGCCATATTAAATAAATGTCAGACCAACTTTAATATTATGTAAGTTGTCATGGCATACTGTATAATTTCTTGTGTGGANCCATATTAAATAAATGTCAGACCAACTTTAATATTATGTAAGTTGTCATGGCATACTCTATAATTTCTTGTGTGGAAAATTTGGTGTGAATTAGATGGTTGGGTCCCGAGATATGGCATAAATTATGAATTTATTTTTACCTATCACTTTCTTACAGAGAGGTAGCAAAATATGATCTCATACGTATATTAATGCATATAATGTAGACACTCAATATTCAACGTTCAATTGAAATGGGTTACATTAAAAACTTATTTAGTTTATTTGCATTGCAGTCATACACACTTTAAACATGGCCAAACGTACTTCAAGCATGACCTATTGTTAGACTACTATTGTGCTGAGTTCTCTGGGAATCGGTTAATTGGTTCCTGGCACATGGCAAAAGCTCTATTTTATCATATGGTGGTATATTCATTACTGGAGAACAAAACGGAGATTTGTGATCATGTTCTATGTTTGTCATAGATAATGTTACAAATTAAGTCGGTTGGAACTACTNGAACAAAACGGAGATTTGTGATCATGTTCTATGTTTGTCATAGATAATGTTACAAATTAAGTCGGTTGGAACTACTTAAGACATTTAGCATACTGACATAAAATATTTACATTGCTATGATTTTGGAAATATGTTACTACCTCCTTAAGTCATATAAATCTAGATGAACTACTAANGAACAAAACGGAGATTTGTGATCATGTTCTATGTTTGTCATAGATAATGTTACAAATTAAGTCGGTTGGAACTACATAAGACATTTAGCATACTGACAAAATATTTACATTGCTATGATTTTGGAAATATGTTACTACCTCCTTAAGTCATATAAATCTAGATGAACTACTAAGTATATGAAACTTTTCGTTTGAATTTGGTGGTATCAGTAAATAGTTTTCCTATATAGGACACAGAAACTAAATTTTTCACGTGGTGCATTTTTATTATTAAATTGTGTATATCATAAACTTCTTAAGTTGGTTAAATCTTTCCCGAGGTATATTGGAAAAGCTTTATTTTTAATCTGCTCTATCTTCAAAAATTGCGGAGCTATAACATTATCGGTCTCTAAATGCAATGCTTACATCATGCACTGCGAACGTACCAAATATTTTTTTAATCCCTTAAATGGTTCCCGAGATGTAAAGTAAGTACTTTCTTTCGTAATTTTGCTCAATATTAAAAAATTGCGTAACAATGATATTAATGGATTCTTTATTCAATACATACATCATGTACTGTAAACATATAAAATTTGGTTTAAATCGTTTGAATGGTTCCCGAGATATAATAGAAAAGCTTTATTTATTTATACTTACNAACATATAAAATTTGGTTTAAATCGTTTGAATGGTTCCCGAGATATAATAGAAAAGCTTTATTTATTTATACTTACGCTCTCTTCCAAAATAGTGGATAAATAGCATTATCGCCAGGTGTAACACTGTGCCCGGCATGAGGGTCAGCNCTTACGCTCTCTTCCAAAATAGTGGATAAATAGCATTATCGCCAGGTGTAACACTGTGCCCGGCATGAGGGTCAGCACGTAACACTGCCCCCTTCTCAAGTTTGCTCGTCCCAAACAGACTCTACAACATATGGACCGTCGCAGAGCGCTAGTTGGTCGATGTAAATCTCCATAGAATTTTCCTCCAGGAAGTCTGGATACAGATCTCGAAGAACATATCACTTACTTGCTTAAAAATTTGGTAAGTAATTTGCCAACATCCTTTGCGCCGAGATGTGTAGTTCCCAAGGTCTATATTGCCATTTATCCACACTAACTGTCTTTACCTGAATATATTGCCTACAACTATTGGGTCATATCGAGCGTACCATCTGGCACCAGTAGACAATTCTTCTTCTGCTCCTTGGATGTCCTCCTTCCTCTGAAGACACACGAGAGCACCTGATTTCCTTAGCTGGACTTCTCTTGTTGCCCTGTCTGTATTAAAAGCGCTGCGACTTCCTAGGCAGTGGTACCAGTACGTTTAGTTTTCTTACCGCTATGTATCGATCTTTTTTCCTCCCGGAACTACAGTGTTGCCAGTAGCTTTGGGAGGGCTGTGCGTCGAATTATCGTTACTGTTGCTGCCAGATCTATTTATCGGCGAAGCTGTCATTTGAGCCGTTTCCCGATGATTGGCATCGGGTGGCGTCCTTGGATAATGAGCTTGTAAGTGTATCTTGTTTCCACAGTTCCAACATTCTCGGCGCATTCGCCGGCGAGCGCAGATGTAGCTACCTATACGTAGTTCAGAAGTTCACCCACCACCGACTCCAGACTCAACAATTTCTCGGTCGTATTCACTTCCGTCTGACGGGTCCTGCAGTACCTTCGGGTGCGCCAGGCTCTCAAATGTCCTGTTCTGCCACACTCCCAACATTCCTGACGTTTAGGTGGACAAACGCGGGACTCTCTTGCATAGACTCTGGCGGCGCTGTATGCCATGGTGACCTCCAGCTTCTTCAAGACGTCCTGAATGCGATCTCCATAATCGACATAGCACAGTGTAGCTGTGTCGACTTCACCTCCAATACTGGAACCAGGACACCTGAGTGCTGTGTGACGAAGCTAGGCGTACCGCTTGACGCATATCCGCATCGATAATATCATCCACAAATAAGTCTACTCCGATGATTTCTTGAATTTACAAATAAAACATTAAAATTTTGCAAAAAATTTCTTACATATGAGTACTGTGTTTAATTTTATTTTAAATAAAAATTTTCAAGATTGAAAATGTAGCAAAATTATTGATTGACTATTTGTCTGGCAGTAAACACGCGTCGCCTTAAACATGTAAAATATTTGTTGTATTTTTGTAGTTACTGCTGAAATATACATATGTTTTTGTTAAGTGGGTACAAACGACACAATATGGATGGAAAACACACAGCCCTTGAGACACTTTCAGGTGGTTTGAAGCCCTTGATATTCAATCAGAAGGTACCATTGTCTTATAAAGCCCTGCGACCAGAATTACGAACTTTGCGTCCTCGCTGCTCGCGCGAAAAGACTTTGCGATCACGGTCACTGAGACTCCGTTGTTACTTTACGATATTTCCTTCCCGTTAGTCAACGGTTTGAGGCCGAGAAACAGGCCACCTACGGGAAAGACTCAGAGAATCGGGAACGGAAACCCTAAAAGACGGAAAGGGCCGGCTAGTGTTTCGGAACAG
>NQII01013221.1:6169-36251 GCA_002778355.1 Clitarchus hookeri
GAGGCCATTCTAATTATTGCTGTGTCCAACACTACATCCTCCCCCCCCCCTTTTTCCCATCCATGGGCTGGCGTTCGCCCCATTTGTCTCCCGGGCGCCAACCCACCGCCCACGTAATCGTGTAATAACTGGGGCGCAGATTAGCAACAATAACGCCGCCGTTTTTACATTCGTCACGCCGTCCAGGGTTGTATTTTTTTCACCCCCCTCACACTCGCCACCCGCGCCCGAAAGTCCCGTCGATGAATGCCCCCGGGCGATTACAGCGCCATTGTTCGATCTCGGCGTGATATTTGCAGCGTTAATTATGCGTGGAGTTGTACCCCGTGGGAAGATCGCGATAGATCAGCGTTTTTTTTTTTGCGCTCTCCCGCCGTGGCGAGCCCGGAGCGCGGATTCCTGAAATACAACACCCGCGCGGAACGAGCTCCGCTCGCAAAGTATCGGTCGCTGCGCGGAGTCGGAATTATGGCCTTCGTTAATCAAACAAATTTATCTGCTGGCGACTGTGGAAAAGCACGTAATGGTTTCGCAACCATGAATTACATTTATTTGTGACTAGCCGACGGTACCAGGCGCTTTTCGGCTTCCTCTATCAAGGACATCGGGGTTTGCAGTCATGCGAAAGTTAAACAGTAGTTTCGTGTGTAAAAATTATTCACGGTATATTTACACTTTTTGAATCAAACCTTTGAAAAATCACCCAATGTATGACGCGTTTGGTTGTTCCCTACAAACATCGTTTATCACAAGCGTTTTCTACTTCCGTTAACGTAAAAGAAACCTATTTGTGGTTAAATAGGACTTTACCTATATTTGATCTAAAGAGTATAATATTGTATTTATATTTAATACGAATAAAACAGAGAGAAATAGAGGTGTGTTGGTAATGCCTTGTGAGAAATAGTTCTCATGCAAACTACTATTATTAAACTGAGTGCGCACGAATGCGGCGCGTAGTCTCTCTTGTGTAGTTTTCTGGTCTCGATTAAGCGTTGTTTGCACGAGGCAGAGGAAAAGTATGAAAGTAGAACTTTAGCAGGGCTTCAGAAAAGTTGGAAGTAACCATGTATGGACTACAGTGAATATTATAAAAATTGTTAAGTACTTGCAAATATTTATTAATATGTATTTCAACTTAGGAATCCTAGGGTAGAATCTAAATTCTCCTGCCGATAAGTATGGAGGTGGGTTTGAAAAGAGTGGTATGAATATACGCTATGTCCAGTAATAAGCGCCCTGCCCGGGTGTTTACCTGGGCAGGGTGCTTATGACTGTTCTCAGGGACACTAGTGGAAAAAATGTAAATACTTAAGTAATCTAGATTGAATGTGCTATGTAGCCATTTCATGAGGTACTGTTACAAGTGTGGCAATTTCACGACGCCCTACATATAATGTTTTTTACCCTCGGCTGCCGGAATCGAAGTTCGTATATAAAATGTTCCGTTCGAATTGGTTTTCAAATAGCCAGCGCTATTACTCTGCATCCCTGCTGTATTCCTCAAAGTTTTTTTTCATCAGTATCAATATGTTAATACTGACAGCGTGAAAATTTAAAGACTTTCCTTTGTTATCACAAACTGGCTTCGAACATAAACTAGTTGGTTCATGATTATCTGAGAACCCTTGGAACACAATTTAAGGCGATCGCCTACCTGGCGCTTGAACTGCGAGGACGGAACAAAGTTGTCACACACGCTATAAATACTGTCACGCGCTCGCTGCTTTGCATCGCTTCCCTTGACTTGTCCCAAGCGAACAAGTGAAGGAATGTGTCAAGGCCATGCAAGTAACCCCCCAATAGCGGTGGCACCTAAAAAGGCCAGCTTCCGCGTGCCACCACGATAAGCCTTTTTGCGGCTCGCACGCTCCTGAACTTCGGCAGATTTCATTTCTGCATTTATCTGAAGTAATTTTCTGNCCTTTTTGCGGCTCGCACGCTCCTGAACTTCGGCAGATTTCATTTCTGCATTTATCTGAAGTAATTTTCTGGTTCCCCGCACTTGCCTCTCTCAGTGTGACTCGGGGTGCGGGGAAAGTTCCAGATCTTGGTTGCTGAGATTATTTAAGCCACGACGGCCTCCAAGCCGCGAGTTTGGGCGATTGTGTGACCGTAAGCGGTAGACGACGAACCGAAGAGCAAAGAGTGGCGATGGAATTGACCAACGGGAGTAAAATCTGCGACTGCGAGTATCGGTGCAGTGAAGTGTAGGACTGGCAGGTACTGAACTGAATGCTTGAGAGTAAGACATTTCAAATAATAGCAACAGACAGACTGAACGAGTACTAATAATGAGCTTGAATTAAGTGACTATAATAAATCCCGAGGCATTGAGAAAGACTATAATTAGGAGTTGACATATAAATTAAATATTGCGTTCATTGAGAAATAAAAAAGTAATAGTAAAGATGCATAATTTAACTTTGTAAATAATTGTTGTGTGAATACACTAGAAATCCAATTTAGTTAATTAAATTTTATTAAAACCTCCATCCATCACGAATTTGGATACACACCTCTGGCGTCTCATAACAACATTCTTTTGGAGCACTCCAACGTCGATTAAAACGTCTTTTTCAAACTATATACGAGCCGGACGCGAGAAAAGCTACGATAGGAGCCTGTACTGACATTTGCTACACATTTTACATCAATGAAATGGTAGGGTCACGGCTTAAACCCAAAGGTACACCCAGTGCGACGAGAACACCGCACGCCAGTTCAGAGTGGCTTTGGCGCAGTTGATGCGCATGCCAGTGTAGCCCTTATCACTTAATTTCTTCTGAGGCTGTGTTGTTATTAGTTTGGTTCTCGCCATTTGTAATTGCTTTTTATTGTTGCAAGGTTTTAATTGGAACATTAAGACTGTCAATTGTTTAGCATGCAATGCTGTTCTGCTGTACACTACGACTTGGCTAATACCTGATAAATGCGAAATAATCATTTGTAAACAAAAAACCTGAGGTTTCTTAAATAAGCCCGTGAAGCAGGGTGCGGATGCCATAGCTGTGGAGGGGAACCGGAATGACGTAAATTGTTAGATGGTCGTCGACACTGGGGCGACCATAACAGTAGTAAGACCAGATACCCTCGGGCTTTCCGTCCAGCGATCGCCCGACAACAGCATGGGATAGAGCTATTTGACTACAGTAACGGGAAAGACCACACCAGCTAGACGTAAAAGAAGAGTGCACTTATAGTGCGGCCATTTTAAGGAAATGTGGCTTTATCTTGAAAAAAATTTTATAAGAAGCAGAAACTTTGTAGAATTATAGAACTAAGCCCTGCTAACAACATATCAAAAATCAACATCTGCAAAAGTTGTGCTGTAGCCACCATCTTGGCAAATGTCGATCGATTATAGGTTTTTTGACTATATTTCAACAGTTGTACGAGATACGAAAAAATATTTCAAACATAAGTTGTACAGGGATAAAAACGAAGAAAATGGTACCAAATAAATTTGTCAATCTTAAATATTTACACACTTACAGGAAAAAGAGCAAACATAACTGTCGATTTCATACCTGTTAGTTGTAATGTCTTTATGTTAAGAAGGTACAAATACTATGGCAAAGTGTTTCCAGTTCTCTTATCTACGCAGAACTATAGAAAAGTTTTTCCTTAGCCATAAATAGTTATTCTGAACCTTTCTCTGCACCACAATCTGTCATATCAAAAGATGTAGTATTATCACATGATCTTCCTCCACAGTAGGCTAACATCGCAGAACATTTAATACTTGCTCTTCTGCATTCACAAGTTTGACAGGAAACTTCACACTTGCACGTTATTAAATGTAATATTTTAAGGATGCTGCAAGCAATGTCGTTAAAATCGGAATGAATGTATCTTCTTTGAGTTCCCAGCCCCAGTCACATGGATCTAGTTCATTCCCTAACCATTGCTGAACCTGCAGGTAAACCCGATATGAGCGGAGGGAAGCAGCTGCTGTTGTTGGTGGAAGAGAGGCTAAGTCAAACTTGGATTGAATTTGTTATTTGGACGTAATTTTATTATACGAGAAGTAACGGCATTCATTAAAAATTTGTGTTTAGGTACTACATACAATGCCAATATGAACTCCTCACCAGCTCTAGCTATCTCTGTCTTAGGTGCATTCTATTCAGTAAATATCTTGACTGTTTCTCTTAACTCAACATTTTCCTCCAGTAACTTCAGTGCCTTAGTATTCCCTTTTCTGAAAACACTGGATGTGGTGTCGCATCCAGACATTGCATGTGCAAAAAGAAGCACTTTTGTGTTACCTTTGAATATTTTTGTTATTTCGATATGTTGAAGAAACTTTCTTCTTTCTTCCCACTTTGTGGACTTAAGAACTGAATATTTTCATTGTTACAAGACAGTGATGTTAAAAGAAACAACATATCAGTATCTTGTCCAACTACAATGACTGGAGTTCCACCTGCACAAGACTGTAAAGCAGTTGACACAATTTTCACATCAGCATCTGCGAATACCCGGTGTACAACAAATCCATTTTTTTTTGCAAATGGAGGACTTATGCATTAATAAGGGATTTCCTGTTTGTTTTGTCGGACAAAAACTCGGACTGAGAATAAGACTGTTGCCTGGTTGAGAATTTGGTATAGGAAAATACATTTGAATTAAATTCGGTAATTTTTTGGTGTTCCTGTTAAAGATAGATATATACCACCTGGGATTTTTTCAGCAGAAAAATACGTAAAGCTGGTTTCTTATAAAGATCAGAAAACTTAATAATTAAATGTAAAATAACTTAAAAACTAAATTGCTATAATTGCTTCGGCACAGACATCGAGAGTAGTATTTCCCACACTTAGGTTTTGTTTCATGTTTATATATTCAAAATTGGCATAAAAACCCGAATTTCATTAACATGTATTTCATAAATACCAAATTCTCAACTCGGCCACAGCCTCGTGTAACGTTTGCGAGTAAAATACAAATATTTGTGCTGGAATATCTTTGTCACGGAAACCCGCTGTCACATTTTAATTCATTCATGCCATACATCCGGCAAGAGGATGCGGGCCTGGCGGGGGTAACACACGGCTATACCTTCCGGATATACTCTTCGGGTGCGAGTGTTTAATTTATCCTTGGCCGGTGTCCTGGCGGGCGTACACTCCCCTTCCCCAAGTTCCGCACTCCCCCAGCATCTGCAGAAGGTCGCTTCCATTATGGCGCGGAGAGGCGAACTTGCTGGAAATGCGGCTCCATCCTCTTAACCAAATACTTGTCGTGTGTCCCACGAGCCAGTGTCACACTTTAGTCCGCTCCCCCGCCCCGCGCGCTGCCACTGCAGCGGCGCACTCTGTAATGCAATTAGTGCGATATCTGGGGCAGTGCCCCTATAATGAAGGAGGATTAACCCTCCTCTTTTTTTCCCTCTTCTTAGTCGACCCGCACGCTCCGGCTCGACCCAGACTCGGAACTCCACGGAACACATACCTCCGCCTCTCTCTCTCTCTCTCTCTCTCTCTCTCTCTCTCTCTCTCTACCCCTGCGCTGTCTGTCTCACTCGCTCGCCCCACCGCTATCCCCCACCCCTCCGCATCAATGCTTCCTGTGGGGGCTCTAAATTTCATCCCCTCCGCGCGCACGAGACTTAAAACTCGCACCGCGTCATGTCACCGGCACAAATTGCGCGGATTGTTTTTGTTTGCCCCGCGGCTCGACAGTCGTAATGAGAGTTCTATTCAAAAAGTTTTACAACCACGAGCGAGGAAATTTAAAACTGGCGTACATCGTTTTATTTTTTTAAAGCTGATAATTATCACGTGCGATGCGGACAGTTTTTTCACGTGAGTTTATCCCACGTATTTTTTTACAACGTCAACGAGGCGTGACAGTCCCAGGCACAGCAAGTAGATGTAGGGATTAGACTCAACTGGCCCAAGTCTTAGACTTCTTACTGCATCGGGCTTCAGCCAAGCTACCGTAGACTTGGCATAGATTTTTCGTCACGTTATTAGTGTGTATTTCGCTTCCAGTGGATTTGTTGTACACGAAGACATCGTAAACCATAGGCAAGATGAAATAACGTAATAAATTTTGTTTTTCAATACCAGATTCTGGTGTCCGCCTAATGAAATTCACATTTTGGCTCCAACACTTTATTTCCCTACCACTCAGTATGTACTGCACATATTTGAATGTGCTTCATTCAAAAAAGTCCCCAGTCCGGTCGATATTGTGTCTTCTCATTTGCTTGTTTCAAAAAGCTGTTTATAGCTTGAGTACCTTTTACAAAGTATTGCTTCTATAGGTTAATGTCTCAGAGGGGGGAAATATTGCAGGTGGAAACAGTGGCTCAAAATGATCACAACTGGGGAAAGAAGATGACAGCGAATTAACACNGCACCGCCACTCGACACTCTGCTGGCTCGTCGCTTCGATGTCTTCGAACACCTGTCGCATAAGATCGCACAATCATCCAAACTCTAAACTGTCAACTCGGAGGCCCATCACGTCCTAAGTAGTCTCTCCGGTTAAATCTAGAAGGATCTCCGCACTTAGAGTCACGGTAAGAGTGGCTAGAGCAATGACCAAAACATCTTTTCAAAGAAAATCCCAGAAATTCAATCCACTTAAGGTCAGGGGCACACGACTCGTGATAGGCTTATTGCGGCGGCACGCGGCGTCTTGCTTTTGTAAATCACCGCTCGCTTTTCACATTACCACTCTGTCCTTGGCAATCTGTTTCACTCGTAGGAGTGGGGACTGGGCAAGAAAAGCTTTGAGGACCAGCAACATGTNGCAATCTGTTTCACTCGTAGGAGTGGGGACTGGGCAAGAAAAGCTTTGAGGACCAGCAACATGTAACAATACTTTAAATTAAAAGAGAAATAAATTGCAGTTACATTAAAACTATATAATAATAGGAAACCGGAAGCCAGCGCAGATACACACCAGCCAATTACGTCCACTCAAAATTGCGTATAAAATCGAGAGTGCTTGGTTTTCATATGGTGTGACATGTGCAGTATACATAAAAATACTTGAAAAGACCGTTCTTCTGCTTACCACCAGAATAACAAACATTTAAACCATTAGTCATGCGAGAGAGAGTGTGAGAGATGAAACTGCTACATTCTATTGCAAACATATATAACAATACTTGTAAAGGAAAATATTTATAAGCATTTACTAACCGATATATATCGCATGAGCATCAATGAAAACAGATATATAAAAATAGTAAAGGCAAATAGTTATAAGCATTTACCTACAGACGCATATTGCGTGAGCATCGAGCGCTGTACATCGTGTTATGATAAAGAAAAATACATTCGCATAGTTTGAGAACACCAGCAAGGATGCAAAAAGATATTTTAAGGAAAATCGTTATAAGCCATTGCATTTTGCATAAGAGTCCGGTAATGTATATTGTGTTTTACTATGCTAGACAAGACCAGGTAGCCCTGGTTAGTACAACCGAATATCAAATAATTTCCTTACGAACCTATTAAAACGAAACCATCAAATTCAGAGTACAGACAACACTCACAACGCTAGCGGTGGAACACGTCCGTCCCGTCCGACGTTGTGCAGGTTTCGACAAATCGAAGGGATAGTACATACACCACCCCAAGAGAGACACGTCAGGTTCCAGGGTGACAGGCTAGCCGAGTCACACATGCACGTTCTTTTACGAGAGAATTTCACTTATACAGTACAATGTAACAATTCTCTTTTTTAAATATAATATACGTGTACTTATTTTGAATACATTCCATTTTAGNGTAACAATTCTCTTTTTTAAATATAATATACGTGTACTTATTTTGAATACATTCCATTTTAGTGCTAAAACTATAGGCATATTATTTATATAGAAATTGCATTAAATGTTTGAACTTTGTAATGTCGAGTAAGGTAGCATTGCAACACATACATTGAAATATATATATATTTCAAATTGCAGCACTCGACAAAGATGTCGAGATTGCATACCTCCCTAAAAAATTCCTTCTCACATATGCAAGTCATGAATTTAAATCTGTCTACAAGCACCTACCTGCTTACCTGCAACAGGACGAAGATATTCTTGTGACAGAGGGTACGGATCTCACAAAAGTTCCATCACGGAAGTAATCAAACACACCACATTCCAGAAAATTATGTCAGACACATAGGGAGAGAGCAGCAGCAGCAGCAGCAGCAGCAGCAGCATAAAGAAAAATAAGGCACCTCCAACGCTGCAAGATGAATGACTGTACAGAAGATGAGTGGTCGAATGTTCAATTTCGCAGGCTAGACAGCGATCGACCTGATAAGGCAACATATTACAGTCCAGCAACCATGCTGTTGTGTGTAGCACATAGCCAGCAGTCATCTACTGAGCCAACTCTAGATAGACAACGCAAACTGTCATGCAGTGTGAATACTATACAAGCGAGCATTATGTGAAAATTATTGTCACTTCGTCGTCGAGTGTGGTGGAAAGCAAATCGTTAAAACTACTTTAACGTGGTGTTATGAGCAATCAACTACAGAATATTAATTAAGACTTAGAGTACAAAAAAAGCATGGCTAGTGGACTGCATGCATAATGTTAATTCAGTCAACATGTACAAATTTTGAAGATTGGAGAATGAAGAATTGATCGAAGAAAATACCGCGGGATTGGCTTTGATTGAAGGATTTATGAGGATTGGTGAGAATTGCGAAGGATTGGTGAGGAGGATTGCTGAGGATTGTTGGGGATTGGTGCAGAGGATTGTGTAGGGTGGTTGATGATTGGTGCGTAGTATTGATGAGGATTGGTGCGGATTGGTACACAGGATTGTTGCGGATTAGTGCAGAGGTTTGTCGCGGATTGGTGCGGATTGGTGGCGAGTATTGTTGAGGATTGGTGCTGATTGGCGCAGGATAGATGAGAATTGGTGAGCATTGGCATGGGGGATCGATGATATTTGGTGCGGACTGGTGCAGAGGGTTGCTAAGGATTGGTGCGGATTGGTGTGGAGGATTAATGAATATTGGTAAGGAATGGTGCGGAGGATAGCTGAGTATTGTTGAGGACTGGTGTAGATTGCAGAGAATTGGAATTGTGGAGGAGGATTTATATCTGAGAAGATCAGGAACTATAAGACTATCACCCGACCTGCCCCCGTACATCCCAAGTCTCCAGGGCCTATTGGTTCGTATACCATAGACAACTATGCCTATTAAAGTGTTGGTAGATGCTGATCCATACCATGATGATAATATTCTTGTGCAGAGACTCATTACTCATATGATGGGCTTGGATAAGTCAGATATACAAACATTTAAGAAAAGCCGAGTAGCATACTTATGCGTACAAAACAATCGAGGCAGTGAATAATTAGCAGATTCCGACATC
This sequence comes from Clitarchus hookeri, assembly GCA_002778355.1. Lineage (NCBI taxonomy): Eukaryota > Metazoa > Arthropoda > Insecta > Phasmatodea > Phasmatidae > Clitarchus > Clitarchus hookeri. Next base: position 15,525 of record NQII01013221.1, read on the forward strand.
GTGTAATACTTATTCTTCAAGAGAGGAGACCAGAAGTGTAGCTGAGAGACTTTTGCATTCTTCAGCTTTACCATATGAACAATTCCAGTACAATTGAAAAATAAATAAATAATTTTTGTAATAAAATAAAATATAATTAGATAATAAATACAATATTTTCGATTTGACATACCCGATGCCTATTTAAGCAATATGGCTGCCAGAANAATATAATTAGATAATAAATACAATATTTTCGATTTGACATACCCGATGCCTATTTAAGCAATATGGCTGCCAGAAAAAAACATATGATTGAAACGCTAGTGGGCGTAATTGCTGAGCACCTTCGGGGACATTCGACAATTCCGAGTCCAGGGCTTCCGAGCTCGTCCGAGTCGAGCCGAAGACAACCGAGTTAGTCCTAGTCGATCCTCAGTAGGCGGCTCTCAGCTGTAGCCACAGCCGCACACTCACATTTGAAATACATTGCCTCAGAATTTCCATACGTACACTACTCTCATCGGCTCTCAAGAAGACCTCATTGTTAAGAGCTGTTAAAATCTCTCAACTCAACTATACGTGTTGTGGTATTTTCCAGTGTCTATGACACGTAAATTCCTNTTAAGAGCTGTTAAAATCTCTCAACTCAACTATACGTGTTGTGGTATTTTCCAGTGTCTATGACACGTAAATTCCGCTTACAGTCGCGGATCTTGTTGCGTAAATTAATCGCACATTTGTGTGATAATATTAGTTTTTGTAGAGTTATTATTTTATTTTCATACATATATGTATAAAAAGAGTTCTCTCTCATTTTTTACAGAAATATTTGTAAGCGTAACTCTGAGTTCATAAGAGTTTATCAACAAAATTTTTTTACGCAAATTACCATATTCCCTGAGCTTTCCAAACGCTGCCTATGAGGCATCGGTGTATGTCACAAGAGAATTATCTCCGGCATCAGTGTAAGTCTTCATCCTAAGACGTACAGTGGATGAGCGTACAATGGAGGGCCCTTCATTAGCCCAGCCTATCCGTTCTGATTTGATAGTTACAATACGCAACGTATTCTAAGAGCGAGCAAATTTACTCTCCCCTATTCACCCAAAAAAATTAGTCATTATTTTTCTTCTTTAATAATTATTCCTTTTGGAGCAAGATATACAAATATTTACTAGTATTTTTTACTATTTTTCTTCTCTACATTTGAATAGTAATATTAAAAATAAAATTTATGTCGATTGTTATTCGCGCATGTTGATACGGTATGATTAGGAACTTGCAAAATTCGTGTAGTTATAGGATGTCCTGTTCGATTTCGCAGTCCAGCACTTACTCCAGTCGGCATAATTTTTTAATTGGCTGCTGCCTAGGTGGGGAAAATTTTACTTCGTGACCAAGCTGCGAATGAATGAGTCACACATATTATGCAGTGTTTGTTCATTGTCGTAGAGTTCTTCAAAGTGGGCAGGCAAAGAAAAGGGCACATGAGAAACAATGTGCAAAGGTAAAGGTGTTTGAAGTATAACCTCTCTTTAAATGATAACTCAAATTTTACAGGATTATACGTATTACAGAACAGCCTAGGGGCCACGGTGGCTGAGCGGTTAGACTGCTCTCTTCCTACCAAAGCGAACCGGGTTGAATCCCCTGCCGGTTCAATCCTGGATTTTCGCAAGTGATAATCGTGACGGACGATCCCACTGGTCGGCGGGTTTTCTCGGAGATATCCCGTTTCTCCCGTCCTTGCATTCTGACGCTGCTCCATACTTATTTCATTTCACCATCATTGAACTCTCAAGTTCTCGATGTTAAGAGCCACCCAAATCTCTTCACTTCACGTAACAACTTTCTTAATTAACGTCATTAATCAATGGTTGCCATGGTGGTGTGTGATCAGTTGTAGCTATGGAGATCATTCGACATACGTTTCAGTTTCCTATGTGCCTTGCGTCACGCGCAGAAGAAGATTTACATCAAGCTCTTGAAAGTACAGTGAATGTTGTTCATTTTTGGTAAACTACGATATAAAATCTTTTGTAGTTATACATAACCTTTGTTATGTGGTCTTTTTATAATGTTTTTTTAAAGGATAATAAATGGCTGTGTATCTTCTGTATCTCTGACGTATAACTGCACGCTCACAGCGTTTTGGTCACTCACCCTAAAGCAATTTTGGGTCGTCCGTAATCACCCCGAGAGCCAAACCCGCCCTACTTCGATATCTGGCACGGTCACGCCGTGCCATCAACAGACACAGCAACGCTCTGCAGCCTGGCTGCCAGCTTCCGGTAAAATTCCCGCACCCTAACTCCCCTCCCCCTACCAAAATACCCCTAACGGCTTCCGCTCCACCCACCTCGTCGATTACTGGCCAGGGCAGGTCATCAGGGCGGGGCTGCGCTCTCAGCCCGACAATCCTGATTCGGCAGCTTGTCAGTTGTTTTGGCATGCAACCCGTCGTAGTTTCACAAGATCGCCCGCGTACGGCTTTCTCTGCAAATAAAAAACATATGTCGTCTTTGACAGCTTGATACAAGTGGTTTATTTTCATGGAACAGTTTTGACAGCTTTGCTAAAAAAAAAACCTTCTGCTCCCTTGTGTATCCTTGCGCAATATGCAAACATTAAAGACGCAATTAATCAAATAACTATCATGTAAGGGCAAATAAATATGTACAGTAAAAATATTCGGAAACATTAACTGTTATACCAATACACGGAAACGGCACCCCACATTCCCGGCGGCATAATGCAATATTTTCGCATGTGGGATACGTGGCGCACGTTGATTTTTACCAGTGAGTTTTGTCGGGGAACCTTATTCTTTCCCGGTGAGGTCGTTTCCGGATTTTCACATGTGGGAATCGTGCCGGAGGATGCTGCTGGTCAGCGGGGTTATTCACAGATCTCCTGTTTCCTCCGCCCTTGCATTCCGGCTCTGCTCCATACTCACCTCGCTTCACTCTCATTGGCTCCCTAGATCTCACCGTTAAGAGGTTTCCAAACCTCTCCACTACAAATTTATTTACTCTAACTTGTTTCAAACCAAAGTAAATATGTTTCAGAGGCAACTAATTTAATTGCCACACTTTTAATAATACATGACACTATAGAAATAATTTTTCACAACTCCTTGCAAACATTTGTGTAGATATGCCAATCAGTTATACGTTAAATAAGTGCCGTTATTATCAATAATATTTAACAATGGGAATATATTTTAAAAACACCTGAAAAAACCGTGAAAGGCCTGTAACATAGCTGATGCCTTCCCCAAATTTTGTATCGGAATTATTTCGTTCTCCGCGTGGCGGCATGTCTACGTTAAATTGAGCACGAAAATGAAAATACGAAATCGCATATAGTTAAATACTTAACATTACCAGCATTGCGGTGTTTGCGTGATTGCCAGACAAAATATCTGTGAAAATAGAACAGTTACAATTGGTAAACTCGAGTCTCTAACCACCTGCGTCCTAATATTGGGAATATTGGTTTCCACAATACGTTTGCTAATCGACGTCCTAGCTAGCAGCGCGATTGGTGACGATGGGTCTGCCAACGAAAAGCGATGCTAGGGAGGCAATTGCTTCGTAATAAAGGCCAGATTGTGTAACATTAACAATTAATTTAATAAAGTAAAAATTATCTCAATTTTATTGAAAGTAATGGAACGAGTGAAGTGAATGCACGAACTTTCAGATATATTTGTATATAATGAGGAGCCAATATATGATTGTACGACGGTTTCGTTATGAAGCTTCGCGTACAGTCGTGGAATTTGCCGTTCATCTCTGGTCTTCCACCCACAAGATCCAATTAACAGAATTTGTCTTATCTGCGCACAATGGTGCTCTTGATATTCACGAAAAGACTTTAAGGGAGGCTGTCAATCAATTACGACAATTAATGGCCTGGTTTTACATTTTACGTTGAAGCCATTGAATAAATGTGATGAAAATCAAGCTAGTAAATGTAAATGCAGTCGTAAAAGAGTAACATGCTGACGGCTCCAAGGAAACGTTTTACTGTTTCGAACGAAAGTTTAAGGCAACCACGCATGGTTGTCCCTCCAAATATCTTTAAAACTGTAACAACGGCATGCTGTAAATGAATTTCCTTTTTTGTAATATGCGATTGTGTCTAATAAATAATAAATGACAGGCCTTTAAAAACTGACACGTTATATGTATTATATTTAAACATTCTTTTAAAAGAGGTCGAATAAAACGGCAAAATAGCATACATTTTCTTTCTTTCCATAAACCAATTTAGAAATGTAATTGAACCTGTATTAATCCGATTTCTGATTCGTACGCGTGGCGTCATCATAAAACGGTTAAACTGTGTTTGCAAATTTCCTTAATAATAAATAATCAAAAATACCCTTAAACGTCACTTAAGATAGCCGTTCGCTGTTCTAGTATGAAGCATGGTCGACACGGAAAGATGGCAAGGGCTGTGCTGAGAGGAGCTCGCTACCTTACCCAAGAGACAGATGTGTCGTCACCACCCTGCCTAAGAAGAAGATAAGATGATTTGATGCGGGGCGGGAAATTGACGGAACGTAGACAGGAGACGATATGGGGGAGATGACGGTGGAAAACCCGGAAACCACGGCCTTGCACATCACACTTCACAATTTGTCGTGCCAGTCGGACAAACTCCAGACCGATAAATTTTACTGGCAAAACTAAACCAACTGTGGATACATAGCTGAATATCATTAGGCGTGGTAGTGCCCGTCTGAAAAACTCTCGGCCAAGTGATATAAATAGTAATAGAACCAAAAGTAGATTGAGCACCGAAAAAAACTTCCCAGCGGGGAAAATTTTTTAATAACCTAGTAGGACGCCTTAACCTACTAGGACGCCTGTGCTAATGGCCATGTATCTTCGTCAGAAGAAAGTATTGTATCTGACTGGCACGGTCAGAAATACGTTACTCCGGCACTGAAAGATTGTGATTCTCAGGCAGGCACCTAAGACGGTGTAGCAGACAAAAAAGTTTTTTTTCTCACAAACATTAACTGTGTTTATGTAAAGGCTATGAGGACTTTTGAAAGCCCTCTCATTTGGAATAATAGTCAACTAATATATTTTATCTTATAGTTAGATGTTAACTTTTGAGTGCGCTGGAATGTACACACCGTGTTTATTACTTACAAGGCAAAATTTATTTTATAAGATGGTTACAGGATAAATAATGACTGAACGGAAAAAGTAACTAGGGCCTCAAAAGTGCTCACTTTATCATTTACAGCCTATATCACTAAAAAAAAAAAGTATCACACGTAATGAGTGATTTGAGAAGATTGGCGTAGGCAACCAGCAGTATCAGTGCTGCATTGATGGTTGCGTATGTTGCGATTGATTTCTTCCACCTCGCCAGTAACGACCATCTAGTAGACTAAGGGTTCGTCTTCTCGAATTCAATGCAAACGTAAGACAAAAATATGAAGTAATAAAAACTCAGAATTTGGGTTTCACGTTGCACCGTTAGTCACTGAGGCTTGAACATTCGTCGATCCTAGATCATCGTCACAGACCTCAATGATCTCAGACATTCAGCAACTAATTGTATAGTTGTTAACATTCACTGAGTCAACGTGTGTTTAATTATTTAATGCACCAAGGATGAAAGAGAATATTAAGCTATTGGACGAGAATAGGGAACGTAGACTTTAAGGACGGCAGGATCGAATACATGACAGATCTCAGCCGAAACGACTTCTAGTACAAAAGTAAAGGCTTCTCACGGTAAAATAAGCCCTCTTTAAATCAACATTTGAAAAAAATGTCACTGGCCCTACCTGTGTATATTTTAACGGGTACAGTGACACTAACACACCCAGTAAAGTTGCCGACAACGGAGGGAAAGTAGTTCCACGTGTTGAAGTTTATTTTCAACTCTTAAGTACAATTTGTGAATTCTAAAATTATTTCATTAAATAATTTTCAATGCATTAAAGTTTATGAATAGTAACATTTGTAAAATATTCACTTGTCCAAAAATTTCACAGTGGCCCTTGATCGACGCAAGAATATAGCGAACAGGACCATGGTGACGTTAATTGAACATATTGTGAAATAATACACAATGTACATAAGTAGATGAATATGGTAGGTCCGAGGACAAGGGCTGGGATTTGAGGCGCCGAGGTGCCGCCGTCATATTGGATGACGCCACACCCACCATATTGGACCCGCCATCTTGTTTCCGGCCGACATCATGTTTCCACCGTCATTTAGTTTTCGCTTGCTATATTGTTTCTCAATTACTCACCTTCGCATCTGTCGCATGAATTCCACATGCTGCAGTTCTCTCGTCGTCGGCTAGAGTGTATCATCGATGCCTGTAATGTTATTTATTGCTGATAGAGTGTGTCACCCTATTACTAACCTTCGTTATACCCCACCATCTTGTTTCCACTTGTCCTTCGTTCACATTTCTTCTGCTAGGGGCGCTGATGTCGCTCTCGCTCGGCCATCATGTTGGCTACAGAGTTGGCCGCTATAGACGCTGCTTTTTATATTTAATTTTCGGACAGCTCAAAATATCATCTGGAGGGTGAGATCGAGCTGCCGAACCTTGGATCGGCATGTAGACGCCTTAGGCCACTCGGCTTTTGGGATATGTGCTGAGACAAGGGTTTAAAAAAAGTATATGTAGTATCATGTGCATGAGAAAAATGATTATTCCAGAATAAGAATGTGTAATAATATTTGTAGTCACTTTTCGTAAATAATTTTTCTTATTAAAAATTATGAGAAGATGTACTTATGGAATGAAATATATCTTTATTTGGTTTTTATTTTTATATAATTTCTTTTATTAAAGACATTTTATTTTCTTGCACCGGTTATACATCCTTCGGTTTGGAACTGGTCATCCAACCTTCGGTTTGGAACAGCTCATCCATCATTCGGTTTGGAATTGCTCATCCATTATTCGGTCTGGATCTGGTATAATCGATGAAGAAGAAAATGATTTGAGAGTTACGTTTTTGAAGATTTGTGATGACAAGGTACAAATCTTTAAAATAGATGAAATGATATGTCAGACGTGTCATATGATCACATAATTCATAAATTGAATAGTCCTGATTAAATACTAAAGGGGAAGATGGTATTTTATAAATTCCCGGCCTTAGTGGACGTTTTTGAGCAATAATGGGTTCATTATAATTGTGTCACAAAGTAATCTGACTGTGATTTAACGTGCTTTATTTGATTAAGAAAGAAACAATAAATATATTATATAATCAGGATTGTATGGTAACTAAGTAGCACATTGTTGTCATACTTGTGGTCTCTTTATTGATGAGACTGTTTTTTATTGTTCTATTCTAACTGTAAAACAGTTATGGTATGACAAAGAATTAAACTGACTGATTTTGCATGCCTCATTGATATTTATTTAAGTAAAAAAACCTATAAGTTGATCTCCGATTAAGTACAAAATATTAGAAGTAATGTACACTTGGAAATGGAACAGATATTTTTTAATTTAATAAGTTTTTTTGTTGCTTAGAACAATCATTAAAATCTTTTGTTTTAATTTGTGAAAGATGGTTTAATTTTTGATTTTTGATTGCTCAGTACAAGGATTGTAATTATAGCAATGCTTGTAGTGCATAAGCATGGCGTATATTAATTCATTAATACTACAATGGTGATTTTGATGTATTTAAAACAGTCCCGTGCCCCCGAAACAGTTCCTTGTCACGCCTAAAACAGTCCCCTGTCACATCCAACAGTCCGCTGCCATTATTTTCCAGAAAATTGTAAATATCTAGAAAAATTGCTATTAATTCAATGGGCCTTTTTATGTATTAGGATTAACGGTTGTTTATCTAGCCCTTTGTAAGGTTGTTTTCAAAAAAATTCTATAAAACATGTCCGGACAGCTTTGTATGGGTCGTTAACGAGTTTATATATATATATGTATACATATATATGTATATATATATATATGTATACATATATATATACACACAATGAATTACTAATATAAATGAAATATTTTTCAATTTGTTTATTACATGAACTGATTTTCTGTCGGTTTTAAATATAACCACATGCTATGTTGTGTACCTTGCGTTTGTATATAGCTAGAAGATACGCGCATGCGCTTTAGGTCATACCCCTACCACGTTCAATGTCGAATTTCGTTACACTGTGCGCGCGCGACTTCCGTTGCACACTAAACTTTTACCATCAACGGGCCAAAAAAAGTATAAAATCAAAAAAACTAAGCTACATTTCATTATTTAGCGCTAATGGATAAAAGCTTTTCATCGCGCGCAGACAATTAATCTCATGTCATATTTTCTCTAGTGTTATAAAAAGCAATAATTGTTTTCAAATATAAAATACATTATATTTCTGTGTGCTAGCGAACACTTCAGTTTGTTTCTAGGCCGGAGAAAACAAATTATATTTTAATTAATGTTTCATTACTTTTTTTCGCATTGAAAAAATATTAAATCTGCCTTTGGCAATGTGAACCAGTGGACGCAATTATGTAAAATTACGCACATTTAGGCAAATTTTGGTCTGTAAAGATTAATATTATAACCGGTTGATGATTTGCAAACAGTCTTACTTGTCTAGGTCGTAACTGATTCATATTACTGAAGTCGAACATATAGCCTACTGTGACAACGAAATAAGTGTTGTGTCGATTTGGGTACAGCAATACCTGAAACAATTAAAATACGTGTATAAGAAAAGGTTGACATTATCATTTAAACTTAATATTATTATTTTAATAATATAGAAAATAATTAATAGAAAATATGTATGAAGAGTGAGTGAAGAGATTTGTACGGCTCTTGACATCTAGATCTTGAGAGCCGAAGAGGGCCAAGCGAGGTGAGCTGGAGCAGCGTCGGAACACAAGAGCGTGGTAAATGGGAGATCCCCGAGAAAACCCGCCAACCAACATTATCGTCCGGCACAGAATTCCACAAGTGACCCCAGAAAATATGGTTATTTATTCACTTAGATAAAAATTGTACCTCATTAGGAAGTTATTAAAAAAATGTGTGTTAAAAATTTATTTTGGTCACGTACAAGATTAAGTAAAGACTTCTAATATTGAAATATTAATATTCGTTTATATAAAATGAAAGAAGGTTTTAGGCGAGAGCTCAAGTTCGTTGGATTTTAGAAGTAGATAGAACTACCTATGTTTTAATGCGTGTTGCGTTTTTCTTTCGTCTGCCTGGCAGCTAAGCTCCCCACATCCGCATCAAAAAAAGAGAGAAGCGTTCTTAGCTTTGTTTATATTTAATGTAAGGCTATGAAAACAGTGTTCCGGGAATATCCACATCGGGGTCAGCGTAGAACTTTGTGAGTAGTGCCAAATATATATTTAATTACACGAACGTAAGCATGGAATAAGTGTATGTACAAAGCAAACAGAAGAGAATCGGTTCAGTTTTTACGCCTACGTGTTTTAACCGGAAATAAGCACACGGCTCCACCTTGAATGCACTTAGGATACTTGCTCTTGCAGACGAACACTTTCAATTTACACAAATTAAGGTAATGCGGTAATTTCAATAGAGGTATTCCACGGTCCGATATCACAATAATGTGAAGAAAACGAGGTCTTAATTTCCATTTCAAATACTAGGACTGCGATAGAACATGAAGGGGTATGAAAAAAATAACCAAAGATCCGTATATATTTAGGGGTTAAGTTAAGATTCTTGCGGAAACTGCTCTATAAATGGTAACCAACGGAATAAAACAACATGACATTTACCTTAAGCTGTGGTCGCAGGCTCATTATAACGACATGTTCGTAAATTGCGTAAATGAAAAATACTTAAAAATCTCTAAAAAATCAACAATACTTGTTAGCAAATCTAATAGGCAGACCAACTTCAGGAGGTTGATACAAATCATTAAGTAACTGAATTTTTTTTTACGTTTTAACACAAACCCTTCCATGTACGATTTCCATACGTTTAGCTATGGAAGGATGAAAGGAGGGCTGTGTGTAAAAATAAACTAAGCAAGGAACACAAAATGTGTTTTTATTAACAGTGGTCTGGCTATACCATTTATGATTCCGTTTTCGTGTATTTGCTAAGATTGTGCAGCTCTGACTTCGGATGTCTTTTCTATTAAGTGATTTTATTCCTGCTATGATGACCTCCTAGCACACTTACAAGCATGTGCGAGTGGCGAGCAAGGTGGGTAAGAGGATGGCATATATACGAAGTTTAAACACAAACTCTTACGGAAAGATGGTTCGCCAGTGTATTTCAGCGAGGACTGTGATGGGCATATGCTCTATGTGTCTAGCTAGGTTCAGCTTCTCGAGAACGAAGTCAACACGAGGTTGAAAGATGTAATCCTTGTGCGACATTCAAAATACAGGCATTCGCTTTTACGACACGCTTGCTTCGCGACTGCAAGTGTCCTACACCATCAGTGGAGGGCTTAAATCGTTATGTTTGTAGTAATACCTACTCGTTTCTCATCGACAGTGATTTCTTATATGTGTACTGTGTTACAAGATTTATGCATTAAAAATAACTGGTTTTTATTAAATACAATATATTTAATATTATGTTTGCAGGATTATCTGTAATGATTATGTACAAAATAATTTATATATATTTTATATTTCTATGTACGTTTTATATGTAAATAGGCAATATATACCTACAAAAACATTAAAAAAATATACAATATTTTTATGTATCGATAGCGGCATCTGCGGGTTTTCCAAATATATGTGATTTATTCTCGCGCTAATATTTATGCGGGGTTTCTCAGAGTGATCCCATATTTTTTACATTTAAAAATTGTATTTTTTTAAATTTAAAATGTATGGAAGAGTGCCTTCCTTGAACATAAGACGGGCTCCTTGAAAGAGCAGTGCAAGGAATGTTCCTCCAATTTGTTGCTTTGTTCACAATGTGTTTCGTAAAATTAATTCTAGAGGGAAAGTTCGTACAATGGATGAATGGTCGTGAAATGCTTCGCAAACAGGGAGACATGTTTCTTGCCGAGTGTGTCACAAGTTCGAGTCCGGATCAGATGATGCTACATCTACAGCCATGGGCATGCTCACGAGTGTGCGGTATCGACGGTGATTTATACAGCGTCCGTTCGTATAGCTCGAGAATTAGTTGGTCAATAACTTGTCAACCAGCATCGGTCATGCGCCATATAACAAATGGCTGATAATCAACACTGCATTCAATGAACGTGATGAATTATCTGCATATATAAAAGAATATATAAATGACCTAGAGGTAAGTAGTTATTCAATCGACAGGAATCAGTCGGCAGGAGTCTTGTGAGGGGTCAGTCTGGCAGCAGACAGTTTGAAGAATGCTGGTAGGGTTTATTTGTCACTTGTCTGCTGTAAGTGTTACCATGAGTTCAAGCTGAGCGTAAGACTTGTCTGGAAGAAATTGTTGAAGATGTAACTGCATGGCAATGCTTTTAAACTACTATATAAAATGTTCGGATAAATTGAAGCATAAAGAAATTTAATCCCACTGATGAAATATATCAAGAGCAACAGCTATACCGAGTAGATACTCATGTTGCTTGCGTATAAAGAACTTCAGTGAACTTGTAAGGAAACTGCACTTGTGAGGAGTCGGTGGCTGTGAGGAGTTGGTGGCGGTGAGGAGTCACAATTGAGGAGTCAGCACTGAGGAGTCAGAACTGAGGAGTCACAACTGAGGAGTCAGAACTGAGGAGTCACAACTGAGGAGTCACAACTGAGTAGTCACAACTGAGGAGACATCACTGAGGAGTCCAGAACTGAGGAGTCAGGACTAAGGCGTCAGAACTTAGGAGTCAGCACAGTGAAGTCAGAACTGTGCAGTAGTACAAATGTATTAATTCACAAATGCTTGAAGACTATGCAAGCCAATGATTGTACAAAGAGCTTACCCCTATGGATGTACCTTCTCCTACTGCTGAAAAATTACATGAAAAGAAAATGTTGTTACTGTGCCAAGACCTTCAGTAAAAGTTGCAATACACGGTGACATGAAAATAGCGAATGTTCAAAGAAACCAGCCTCCAGAATACTAAAATGTACAAACTGTGGTGCGACATTTGGAATAAGCGATAATTTAAAGAGACACACTAGTACGTGTAATGGTAATGCACCTTTGCTTGACTCGAGACAGCACGCACTGCACTTATTACACAAGACAAGGATGTGGCTAGCCTTCCTACTGATTCGTCGAGTAAACTATTTCTGAATCGAGCGCCCATAACATTAACGGATTCTGCACCGTGTTTCAAAACAGTGGGCGATGAAGGAAATAAAAGTGTTGCAGAAATTTACAATGAAAAGTGCGAGCCATGCGGAACTACAGAAGTTGCAAACAACAAAAATGCACTGCTAACATCTAAACTGAAAAACGAAGAAGTTACAACTAGTCATGATGAAGAGAATGAAAGACTGCTGGTGGCTATGTGAAAAATAAATGGAAATGGAATTATTTTACAGATTATAAATTTACATCTGCAAATCAAAAGCGTAAACATGTTACTGAATATAATGACAATTTGAAGTTTGAGCAGAAGAAACATGGATTCGAACCCAGTACTGTAGCAGAGAGATATCTCGAAACCTACACATCACAGAAGAACAATACAGCATGTAGTGTGTATACGCATAATGGCAAATGGTTTCTCGGACCCAAGGAAATAAATTTTTTGCCTAGCGAAATTATACGAGTGGACAATTACGTAACCTTAGGGAATCGAGGACTATATGAGTTGTTATTTTGCGTGAAACCGAAAAAAAACATTACTGAAGTAGATTTACAGGAATACAAGACACTACTCGAACTCGTTAATTATCCAAAACAACTACTATGAGCACAGTACTGATGAAGGTGACGAGTGTAGTGGCCCCAACATATGTACTGGTAGTTATGAAGAATGTGATTACAATGGTGTCCGTGTCTTATTTATTATGATGATCGAGATGAAATGAATACACATGCAGAAATATATCGTGATCCTTCTGCGAAGAAACTTGTCAAGTCTAGCTACTTATTTTATTTAGAACCCAAATGACTTGGTTGATAAACTCAGACATTTGATTGACCTGTAACAATGCAGATATTTCTCACACATTGGTGAGTATGTTCCATCTTCAATGAACTCAAGGATGAGGGTTTTATCATATGATACTATGGCTACTATCCATGATTTGAAAACAACAAGGAAATGAAAAGATCGGATTTATTGAAAAAATGAGAAACATAGAATGAATATAATAAGTAAATAAATTAAATTTATCTATACATAGTAATGTGTGTTTAATTACTTATACAGTCCAGTCTGCTTCAGTGGTGTATACAATCGATTTCGAGAGTCAGTTTTAAATTAAATTTATGCGAGCATGTGCAGACGAAGGGCTATTGTAGGGTCTGAAGTATTATGTCATATTAGAATCGATTAAAATTGTCTGAGTTCTATATGACGAACGAATGAACTGAGAATAGTTTTTTGATGCATGTTTTTGGGCCAGTCATATTCGTGTGGGAATAAAGGCACATACAAGTTCGGTGTGATTATGTAACAAAGTTTGTGTTTGGTATCAACCGGCGTGAGAAGTGCGGTAATGACTTTGTGTTTATCAGCCTCTAACATTTATATTAGTATGAAAACTTTCAATTATTATCGCTAGTTAAACTTTCTTTGGATGACACTTTTGCGTGTATACCAGTTTTGAATATACTTATGGCACATGGGTTATTTTAAGAAATAAATGTTTTTTACGTAAATACATTTATTAACATTTTTACAAAAAAAATAAAACAACCTAATACATAAGTTATAATTTATTTTACTAATTTTCGTACATATGAAGTCGACATATCAGAGTATATTAATGTTTTGAAGGGAACAGCATCATCTTCCGTGTGAATAAACATGGAAGGCACACAGGATGGAACTGCTGCTGGTGGAGTCACTGAAGCTGGAGGATGAGTCACTGGAGGTGGAGTCACCACTAGCATAACTGCTGTTGATATATATAAGCTGTGGTTATTGGCTCACTGTGCATGAACAAACATATATGCATTATTCATATAGTCCAGCTTGAATTTATATAAATGTTTTTGGGGTAAATCTAGCTTCTCGAAGCAGCTTTTGTCTGTATACGGAGCACAAAATTAATGCACACGGTGTATCCATTGTCAGTAAATAACCAAGTATGTATTTCTTAATACTTCTATAATGTGGTTTACCATCGCATGATTCTCTGTACTTGATGTTCTTGAGGTCCTCGGGCATCGCATAAGATGGCGCTAGCTTCGTAGCACAGAGGTGAACAGCGCAATTACTATATTCGCAAACGAAGTTGGATAATACCCTGGAGGTTTCGTATGGTGAAAATTAATTCCACTGTAGACGGAAATGTACGTTCTCACTACACGTNTGGATAATACCCTGGAGGTTTCGTATGGTGAAAATTAATTCCACTGTAGACGGAAATGTACGTTCTCACTACACGTTTCGAATTACATCGAGCTGTAAATATCACCACATTCACTGTTAAAAGTAATATCATACTGCACACAATGCAAGCCTTCATGCACGTAGTCGTAGCAAGTGCTGGGGTTGCACATTATGCATGGTGCCGACTCGGTGCTAATAGCTGCTGCTGCTTTGCGACGTAGCGCCTTGCACCAGCTGCGGGAATGAGGAGTGTCCAGAATGGAAGTGGTGCAGCCTTCGAAACACTCCTTGCAGGGCAGGCAGTCGCGAATATCTTCGTATTGCTGTAGGTACGCTGGAAGTCTCTTGTAGACGAACCGGTCAGCAAGCACTCTTTCGGTAGAAAGGCCAGCTCGTTATCTGTATCTAGAACCACAAGTGACCGTAGCCTCCCGTGCGCGACGATCGCTGAAATTATTTTCTGCCCACTGGGACAGCGTGCTTGGCGATGAGAAAATTCCAGACGATAAATAAACTGTATAATTTACNAATTATTTTCTGCCCACTGGGACAGCGTGCTTGGCGATGAGAAAATTCCAGACGATAAATAAACTGTATAATTTAAGGCGAGCAGGTGACGAAGATGGCAGCAGCAGGCAGGATACTGGGTCCCGAGGCATTTTATATGCTGGTATATAGGTGGAATAGAGGGGGTTGTCGAAGGTGCCTAATTAGCTCTGACAAATATCCAATGCGAAAATAGGCATGGGTTGGGAAGGAGGGAGAGGTGAAGAGGGGTTTACGTGAGGAATGAGAAGATGAGGGTGTTGGGCGGAAGGATGGGGTGGAGGANAATTATTTTCTGCCCACTGGGACAGCGTGCTTGGCGATGAGAAAATTCCAGACGATAAATAAACTGTATAATTTACGGCGAGCAGGTGACGAAGATGGCAGCAGCAGGCAGGATACTGGGTCCCGAGGCATTTTATATGCTGGTATATAGGTGGAATAGAGGGGGTTGTCGAAGGTGCCTAATTAGCTCTGACAAATATCCAATGCGAAAATAGGCATGGGTTGGGCAGGAGGGAGAGGTGAAGAGGGGTTTACGTGAGGAATGAGAAGATGAGGGTGTTGGGCGGAAGGATGGGGTGGAGGANAGGAGGGAGAGGTGAAGAGGGGTTTACGTGAGGAATGAGAAGATGAGGGTGTTGGGCGGAAGGATGGGGTGGAGGACAGAGGTCCAGGGTGGTCATGGCTGGGGGTTGTGGCAGGGAGAGGATGGATGACTAGTGCAAGAAAGAGAAATGTCTTTAATAAAAAAATTACATGAAAATAAAAAACCAAATAAAAATAATACAAAAAAATATATTATACATTTTTTAAGTAAATTTTCCATAATTTTAGCCAGAAAAATTATTTTAAGAAAAGTGACTAAAAATGTTATTATTATACATTATTATAACCCTTGTCACAGCACATGTCCCGATAGCTGAGTGGTCTAATGCATCTGCATGCCGAACCCAAGGTTCGGTTGTTCGATCCCGCCCTTCAGATAATATTTTGAGCTCTGCGAAAATTTAATTTTAAAAAAGCATCACCCATAGCGGCTAACTCTAGAACCAACATGGTGGCCGAGCGAGAGCGACACCAGCATCCCTAGCAGGCGAAAGTTGAACGAAGGACAAGTGGAAACAAGATGGTGGGGTCGAACGAAGGTGAGAAATAGGGTGGCACACTCTAGCGGCAATAAACAACATTATAGGGATCGGTGGTGCACTCTAGCGGATGACGAGAGAACTATGACATGTGGAGCGTATGCGACAGATACGAAGGTAAGTAATTGGTAAACAAGATAGTGGGCAAAATCAAAATGGCGGCCGGAAACATGAAAGCAGCCAAGAATAAGATGGCAGCCAATAACCAGATGGCGGATCTAATATGGTGGCTGTGACGTCATCCAATGTGGCCTCGGCGATTCAGCCCTCAGTGCTTCTTCTAGGACCTACCAAATCCATCAATTCACATACAAGTATATATTAAGCAGGGTTTCCAAAAATGTTCATTTTACCATGGACGGCCTATAAAATGTTGAGTGTATTGTTNCAAGTATATATTAAGCAGGGTTTCCAAAAATGTTCATTTTACCATGGACGGCCTATAAAATGTTGAGTGTATTGTGTTTAATAAATAAAATATGAGAAAATATCTTCGCCATATTACGCTCATATAAATTCTCGTTAATTTTTGTAATACCTAATACATTTTATGATTCAAAAATTTAATTTACAGAAATTTCGATTGAGTTTTGAAACTGCTATTGTTTAAACCGCCGGTATACCCTATTAACGGTTTCTTCACACTTTTTAAATAAAACCTTCGAAAAATTTATCCATGTACGACATGTTTAATGTTTCTTAAGTATGCCACGCATCACAGGCGTTTACATAATTGTGTAAACATGAAAATATTATATTTTTGGTTAAATATAATTTCTACCAATATTCTGTCTATAAATTATGATAATTCTTTTTAACGTTAAATTAATAAAAACAAAGAGAAAATATGTGTTCTTAAAACGTAGTAAGAAATAGTTCTTATTCAAAATGTTATTACAGTGAGTGCGCACAAATGCGATGCGTTGTCCCTTTGGTGTAATTTTCTAGATTTTGTTAAGCATTGTTTGCATGAGGCGCAGGAATATCCTGGAAGTAGAACTTCAGCAGGGTTTCAGAAAAGTCGGAAGTAGCCGTGACTGCACTATAAACCACAAGTGATTACATATTTTCTTATGGGGGTGGTGGGAAGAAAAATATTTAAATGGAAGTGTCACTTTGTTTGAAAAAGTAACCTTTATTATATTATCTAATAACATGCAGATAATAACTCTTTGGCAATATTTTTTTTACGTTATGGATTCCGAAAATATTCTAGAAGTTATTTTAATCCATAACTTTTCGGGTTCTTTGGCTTTAGGGATGATTCGTATGCCTATCCGATATCACGGACCGAGGGAAGTTGTGACGAGTGGAATTTCACTTGAAAGCGAGGTTCGGTTTAAGTTTGGCGCGGAGTTGAGGCGACAGCCTCTCCCGGAATCCCGGAGCCCCTTCCACGATCTGGTTTGTTAGTCGCCGCTCGCCCTTTGTATCAGCGAGGAATAGCCGGGAGGCAGATACCCTGTCGCAGATCCGGGTGGAACTTGCAGACCGCTCTATTGGCACCACTGTCGCGCCGGATCCCGCTCGTGCGACGTCCTCCGCCACGGTGTTTAAAACGCGCGCAGCGGTGGGGGGAGATAACACAGCGTGCGGGGGTGGGAAGAGGAAGGAAGTGGAAGAGGAAGAGCGCGGGTCCAAGTTTTGGATGGATCTTGTTCCCGGGAAACTTTCTCTTGTTGTCGGCTTCTCGAGAGATTTCTCCCGTCTTGCCGTTCTTACCGCAGAGCAAATGGAGACTGCGCTGGGGGAAGTTTCGGCGACGGAGTCTCGAGACGGCGATCGTCAGTCACGGCTGGTATGCCGGAGAGGTCGCGCAATGTCCTCTACGAACTGCCGTAGGGCTACCTCGTCTGAAGGATAGAACACTAACGGCTGACTGAAACTGCACGACACAACTACTTACAACAGTACATTTGTAATACTTGCCTCGGTATTACGAAAGAACAATGTTCAATACATAACATAACGGAAACAGATTTGGAAACACTGATTTAAAAGTAATTTTACCAAACGATTATGACTGATGCGTTGTAAACGACGAGACTACAGAAATCTACTGATGCTATTTAGTGAGTGAGTGAAGAGATTTGGGCGGCTCTTAACATCGAGTTCTTGAGAGCCGATGAAGGTGACGTGGGTATGAAGCACCGCCAGAACGCAAGGGCGGGGGAAACGGTAGATCCCCGAGAAAGCCCGCCAATCAGTGGCATCGTCCAGCACGATTTTCACATGCGACAGTCCGGAGGCTGCTCCACCGGGAATCGAACCCGGTTCGCCTCGGTTAGAGGCTAGTAGTCTAACCACTACACTACCGCTGCCCCTAGCGAGGCTATAAAACGGCAGCCATTTAATAATACCTCAAACGAAAATAACGTTGTATTGTAATTTTCAGTACTTGGTAATGTCAGAAAACTTAATCACTTATGAATTTATGTCTTAAGGTTTATCATATTTCTCTCAACACGGTGAACTGGGTTTGATTTCTAACGTGATCTGTCCAGAATTTTTGCATTTGTAAAAGGGGCGGACTTTGTCGTTTGGTGGTGTATTGTATCGACGTACTCCAATTTCCCTTGAAATTTCATTCCATCTCTGCTCCACCACCATTTCACTATACAACGTCGGCTTTGAAGATCTCTGTAGTTAAGTGATAAAATAAAGTAATTAAATATTTTTTGACTTTGTCGCAAATGCAGCTGACCAATGCATTATATTAAAACTTTAAGATGTTTTTTCTAACCGAACAGTATTTTAAAGTGTTAGGGATAACATCTTGGCAGTAATAAAATATTTAATTTTTTAGGTTTGACGAACATAACACACATATCTACTTTATTCAGAGTATGCTTTAGTGCGAGGGAGAAAGGAATGGTCAGCCTAGTGCAACTGCAGCGTGCAGGTTTTTGATCAATGTTCCTAATTTTTGGGGCTTTGGGTAGGTAACAGTTTGTACATACTTATGTTTAGGCCGTTAGGAAACATTAAGACTGGGAAATAAAATTAATTATATTTGTTTGTCAAATTAATAAAACGTTGTCTGGTATTTGATTACATTTACTATCAAATATTTCTGTTATTTTTAAGTTACTTTTTTTTTGTGAAAATCATTTCGCTAGGACTTATAAAAGAAATCGAAGTGCATATTAAGTTAATTTCTTCTCAAAACAAAACCATTTCTTAGTTTTTCTCATAAATTATAATCTTAAATTATCTTGTTTTGTTATTCTATCTTAAATATTTTATTCTATACCTCGAAACTTTCACAGCTCACGTGGGAGACACGCGAATATGTATTGTGTTCAAAATTCTTGCAAAGTGTACGTAGCCAGCTTGATGTTTTCAAGAAACAACGTCGCTATGAAGTTGCAACATTTGACCTTTCCTTGCAAACTTTAAACTACAGAAGTTCTCTTGCTGAAGAATACCACTGTCGTGACTCTTCTAATTAAAACTGTGGTTTCAAGCTACGCTATGCATGAGAAAGTTTTCCACTGCCTCGAAATCTAAAGTATTCATTCTGAATTAACAGTTTTCAACTATGATTTTAAAACTATTTATTTCTCTTATACTTATACAGAATAAAAGGCGCAAAGTAGAATTAGTAAAATAGCTGAAATTATGATATCGAGTGTTACAGAACATGAAGGACCACATAAATTAATTTCCCGTGTGTATGTGTTACTTTTTAAATAAAAACATTCCCCAAGATTCTGTTTGGTCATATTGCTGGACTATGACCGTAACCTAGTATACAGGATGGCATGGAATTCTACCGACAAACTTTGTTGAGTGATTCCTAGTGCTAAATTTAAGGGTAATTATACATAGCACTTTATACCTAAACTGGAAGTTAAGGGAGCTGCGAGCACTCGAAAATCGAGATTTTAAACTGCGTTTTTGCGAAATGTCGGATACGAGGTGAAATTTAATTACAGTTCTCCGAATATTGATTTATGTTATTGGGATCTTCAACCTAAGAGCTAAATCTCCTTAATACCACTCCACGTAATGAAAATATCAGGTGTGGCTACCATCTCTCTTTACTTGTAACTTTGTTACCAGCAGGAATTATGGACGTTTAATGCCATGTTAATTGAGCAGTATAACTTAATAAACAAAAATGGTCATCTAGTACCAACTGAACAGGAGACACCGTTTTCGTGTAAAACGGGTACAACATTTTCGGCGACAGCGATACAGTTCCAGGCGCGTAGACATCAAAAATTCTTGCAGGAATTTGTATACTGACTGTTGACAGAAACAAACAGGCAGCTTCAGTAATATAAGCTTATTAATATATGGTATGGTCCATACGGTATAATAAGGCCACTTTCTGACAGTCAGTGAGTGGCAACTTAAAATTTACGAAACAAACAAAGTGTAATTTACAAAATCCTGTATCAGCTGATGCACGAACGAACAAAAGTTAAAATTACGTTGGCTATTCTGAGTGCACTGCCAATGCACATCACAAAAGCAGAAAATACGCGGGTAAGAAAGAGTTCTTACATTTATTAATGCATTTTATTTTACAAGGACACAAAACAATGGTTGTTAGTGTTAAAAACTAAACTTCGTGATAA
>NQII01013222.1:0-22926 GCA_002778355.1 Clitarchus hookeri
CGTCACTGGTCTAATATGAACGCATTTATTCTTATAGCAATTTTCTTACTTTACAATTGTCCGAAATATCATTTTCAATAATTCTCACACTTTGCAAGCTTTAATTCAAAGCCCTCCACAGTGGCTAAGATTGGCTACTTTCCACCAATAAAGTTGCAGTGACCACTTCAAGTTCCATTATAAAATTGCTTTGCGACATAACTGTCTAACGTAATTACGTTGCGTACGGTAGCCAGACTCGGCTCACGTGCTGGTCGTGTGTTGGGCAGGAGGAGCTGGGCAGCGCGATGGTGGTCCGCAGCCGGGGCAGAGCCAAGCTGGTCGGTCTGTTGGGATGGGTGCACTACTCGGGGCCGAGAGCGCTCGCCGTCTACACCCACCTCGCCCCCTACCGCCTCTGGATACACCTCAAGACTGGAACATAGCCACCTCGCACACCTGCCGCTGTGCGGTACTGCGACTACACCACAATGCAACTCATCTTTCATGCTCAGTCATCAACTCTGCAACTGCCCACCGCTCCACTGTCTTACTGTAGTGAAAAATCTGATAGATGATTCTAGATAGACAGAAGAATTCAAACTTGTTAACTGTGAAAACTTATTAAAAAATTAATTAGTTACTTATGTGGTAGTAAAAAAGTTGAAAAATGTGTTCACGATTTAGGAGGAATACTATTCAACTGAGAACTTCGTAAAAAAATGTTTACTTTATCTATGTTTCAGCATTGGAACACATCATTCACACAGCCCTCTCGTGCTCCTGGCTTCTGTATGATAATCAGCATGCTCCTTGATTCTCTAAAACTCAGTACTTTCACTCACTTACAGGTACATTAACTGGCCTGCTTCCTTTTCCCTTGTTCTCCTCGTGTATCTAACACACTTCTCTCTTTGCAGTCGCTGTGCCTTCATTCACTGTCTCTTCAACGTGGTGGCCCACAGCTGAGCACTTTCTGATCTCTCCACAAACACCAGGATGCCGGGATGCACGGGTGCGTGCTTCTTCCACCCACCACACTAACACCCAAGACACTTGTTTGGTGCTTTTGCATGCGAGGTTTAACTTTCAACGCATGACACGTAACTGTGGTGCAGTTCATATGGGATTGAGGTTGTTTACTGTGCGTCACATCAGGAACACTGGTTTGAGACGAGCTCTGGTGAGGCAGAGTTTGTAGTTTTCGGCACTTGGCCTTAACGGTTCTCCTGAACAGTCGGAAGGGGGTAGGCTGCATGCTGGGTACATAATCAGACTGTGTGAGGGGATCTGTCTGGGTGGCTGGGGTAAGCGCAGTTGCTGGCTTACCTTTCTCGAGCCTCACCCGGGGTTCACGTGCAGCTGGTGTCTGCTGCAGCTGAGCTGTACTTCGTACAGGGACAGCAGGATGTAGGGATGTCCATGGGTAGACGACGGTGGATGTCCGGGTACTGGACGCTGGATGCTGTGAGCTGGTAGAAGGTGCCAGGGTGATCCCTGATGCTGCAGGCAGGCCGAGCTGGATGTGGACGACGGGGTGTGCTGCTCCGGGAGTCTTGATTGGTGGACCAAAGAGGTTGGCAGAGTGGGCTGTGAGGTGAGGTCTCAACAAGTGTCTGGCGGCTTGAGCTCGCTCTCAGGGGGGTTAAACACTTGAAGGCTGGGGTAGGTGGGTTACCTAGTGGTTGATCAGCTGTCCTTCAGTCGCTCCACTTTATAGCCCTTCTGTGGGAGAACTGCATGGACAGAAGAATGCTACTGTTCACCTCCGCAATGAAGAGACAGGCTACAGTTCCCTATTTAAGGTATACCCATAGGTGATTAGGTCACTCCTTATCAGGCCTATCACTCCATCTAGCGGGTCTATACGCGGTGAATGGAGTGACTCACGTGGCCTAACTGCTTCATTGTGTAGTCTTGCTAATAGGGGACTCTACTGCACTGTGAACCATGTACCTCTAAGTACTCCGTCCACAGTATGGGTGGCTGATGAATGTGTTTGTTTTATTGACGTGTGGACTGTCCTAGGTTATGGGACGACCCGTGGTCCTACCATGAGTCGGAAATTCTTATCATTTCTGCGGTCTCCTGCCGCTCCCTTGAGGGATGATGTTTACCAGGATTGAAGAGACACACACGTTCACCCTAGAAATGATACTCAAGAGGGTAGACTGAAACAGTGTTTATTCTCTAGAGAATAACCACAGCATCCCCATACTAACTCCTGCACTTTGCCAAAATGCTAGCTAGGCAACCTACGGAAGTGAGTTAAAGGACAGGTGAAGGGGCCTGTCTGAATTACTACAGCAATAAAAATGTATTAAAGAAAGTGAAGCTAATGAAAAGAATTAAGTTAAATGCTGAGGGCATATTGTATAGGAGGGACTGCTGTGTAACTATGGTAAATGACGGGGTTGACGTCAAATGTCAAGGGGCGCTAGTCGACTATCCGCGGCTGCAGTCACTGGTCGGAACCGCAGGTCATTGGTCGTCGGTTGTATCGCAGTTCGGGCTCCTCGAGAGGAGGGTCAGCAGTGGGCTTCAGCACAACTTGTGCTGAATGAAGCAAACTACTGAGATCAACTGACATTCCTCTTACACTGGTGCCTCGGGTCCCGTCGGCTGTTGTGCCTTGCTTCGGGCACTACCCTCGCTCTTCCTGGCCAGCACGGTCTGGATGCGCCGGCTCGGCTATTGCAAATGGCTGGAGGGTAGTTTTCCTTGTGTGGCGGGCAATGTCTGATGCCTAGTTAGGGGCAACTCACTTGCGTAGCTTTGCTTGGTGACTCTTCTCACGAGTAATTACTGGACGGGAGGGGGGATCGGTTTAAATACTAAATGGACGCATAAATAAGCTCTCCTTGTATCTGATGTGTCCTGGAAGGCTGTCAGCTGGCCTGGAAGTGGCCGGTCCTGGTTCACATCTCTCTGGGGTAAGTGTCTCCGCATGTGGTGATGCACAGTCACCCACACGCATCACGCGTCAACTTCATAAACAATACCAACAGTCATGCCAGCAAGCATGACTTCAGCATGCCAGCGCCCTGACAGATTCATCCTGGTTACACGTGGAAGTGAGTCTGCATTCTTCACACGTGGTGGGGGAACAAGATGGATGTTGGCGGACTGTCATCACCTCCATTCTAAACATCCCCACAGCTCCAGCTCGCCTCGTTTCACCTCCTCCATTCTGCAGGCAGTGCAGGAATACGAGGCGTAACTATCACGACTGCAGCCTCCTCTCATGTTTATCCATGCTGACACTGCCCTCTACAGTATGTTTACAGTAGGTTAAACACGTTTGAAGCAAACATTTGACAAATAATCACAGCTCATAATTACATATATACAGTACTACCGGCATGCAGGATCACTGTGATGTTAGCAGAGAATAAAAAACAATAGTTTGTAACACTTGGTTTTGTATGCAAGTATGGCCAGTGAAGTTAATGTTTCTTGTTTTATACAGATTAAGTATGAACATGCATATGTATATGCTATTCGTGGTAAACTGAGCACTTTTGAAAGCCCTGCTTAAGATCTACTTGTATGCACACTGAGTATTATTCCGCCATATGTAGAACTAACGTTGCCGTGGGCCTCATCCCTTTATTCATGCGCCAGCCAAGCGAAATTATTACAAAAGTAAATATTTTACCAATCTACTCATTTTCACACTTTGATGCATAAAAAACACAGGAAGATAAAGAAATAATTCCTCAAGCTTTTTATTTGACGTTACCATATGGGACTACTTTCCCTCCGTTCTTACCAACTTGACTGGGCACATGTCGCTCAGTGCGTTCGCTAAAACGTGTAATGGTAGGATCAGCGACGCTTTCCTAAGGTTTTATCGTGAACAGCCTTCATCAGTGGCATATATACATTTTTAACAGTTCTACAGTTTGACGTAGACGGTGCATGAATTACGTGATCCGGCCCACGGCTGTGTTAAGTTTGCATATGTCACAAAGAAACAAAATGAGAAGTAAAAGTGCTCAATACACCTTGAACTTCCTATATACAGTTCATTCCCGGTTACTTACAACTTTCTTGAGGCAGTTCCTAAGTCCTACTTTCAAGCTACTGACTACACATCCTTCCACCACATATAAACAAAANCAACTTTCTTGAGGCAGTGCCTAAGTCCTACTTTCAAGCTACTGACTACACATCCTTCCACCACATATAAACAAAACTTAACTATTGAAGAAAAAAAAAAACCCAAGGGGACAACGTACCATATCTGTGCACTGGACAAACTGTCACGCAAGAATATTGTTTATACGTAACAACGAAATGTGTTTATACGTAACAATGAAATGTGTTTATACGTAACAATGAAATGTGTTTATACGTAACAATGAAATGTGTTTATACGTAACAATGAAATGTGTTTATACGTAACAANGAAACAAAATGAGAAGTAAAAGTGCTCAATACACCTTGAACTTCCTATATACAGTTCATTCCCGGTTACTTACAACTTTCTTGAGGCAGTTCCTAAGTCCTACTTTCAAGCTACTGACTACACATCCTTCCACCACATATAAACAAAATTTAACAATTGGAAAAAAAAAAACCCAAGGGGACAACGTACCATATCTGTGCACTGGACGAACTGTCACGCAAGAATATTGTTTATACGTAACAATGAAATGTGTTTATACGTAACAATGAAATGTGTTTATACGTAACAATGAAATGTGTTTATACGTAACAATGAAATGTGTTTATACAAAGCTACCTGAATACTTCAATGTTTGTAAGAAATGTTTACCTAACAAATAAAGTAAAGTATAAAAAAAATCACAATAATACTTTACATAACTATTTCTTACTAGCCATTACCAACATAACTCTTTTAAATGTTTTAAATACATTAAAAGTGTGAAATAAACATTACAATTTTAAGACACAATATAAGCAAAAGTTAATCATGTGTTTTATTATCAAGGTGGATATATGTACAATGTTTGTGATATACAGCATGATCAATCTAGGAAACAATCAAACATGTGATACTTGGAGCGAATTTTCCAAGGTTTGATTTAGAAAGTATTAAGATATCATGAATAGACTATGAGTGGGTATAACGTGAAGATGATACTTTCTTCTGAAAGTATTAGAAAAAATAATTCTACTTTATTACAATACAATAAAACACAGACTTCTGAAAAGCAGCTGGCCATCAGCAATAAGAAACATGCCCACTGCACTACTGCCGGGCTCAATGCTTTATTTCCTTAAAATGCTGCAGGTCTGTGATATAACCAGTTAACATTTATTTTTATACACTGATTTCAGCCAAAAAAACAGTCGTAGTCTGGCGCTACATATGAATATAAATATTCTTTTCCACATTTTCTTTGTTTCTCTTGTTACATTTTTATGGGATACTTGGAGAAAAATAAATGTGGATAGTTTTGTTTTAACAGGATAACAACTTGATTCACGTTATCTGACTTAATTAATGGGCACCAATCCTTAATACAAGGATACATTCAAACTCTGTCTGATTAACTCAGTCGGCAAAACACAAGAGTTCTCAAGACCACTGCTGTTTCAACTATGGCAAAAATTGCCACTTCTTAGCTTGATAATTTAAAGGTTCCAGTGTTCAGTTCAAAAGCAAACTAAAATATGTTGGAAACGCGAAAAAGATCTGATGATAGCCCACATCTAAAAAGTCTTCAGGAAATCTGCCTGTATTAATGCACAACAAATTACAACTGAAATCAAAACTTTTTTTTATCAACAGCAAACAGTGTCTATGAGGTGACTTAAGCCATAGAGTACTATTTATTTCAAAGATTAAGTCACAAAATATAATATAAATCCCAACGAGGGTGTAGATCGACGATGCCTTCCTGTCAGAGGTCGATTGCCCCCTGCACAACTTTTTGTTAGATAATGACGATGATGCAGGAAATAATGTGGCTCGATGCAGTCTTAAAACATAATCTTTGAAGTCTTCATTCCAGGAGGGAATAAATATCAGCAATATTTGCCGACACCTTGTTTGGGTAGTGAACCATCGCAAAGAAGCTCTTATAAAGTTAACAGTAAGTTTAATGACTTTTCTTGGGTTTTTGTTTTATTTTCAGCTTTCTTTAAATGTTTAGTTTATAGTTTCATTTATAAAATAACTACATTTTCAATAGCTCATTAAAATCATAGCAATTTGTGTCCACCACAATTTATGCCTGTGTTATAAACCCATCTAAATAAAGTATCTACTTGTTTTAATAACTTAATTTCCTTATAAAGTTTTCCCTTGTGCCAAGCTGACATTTATTGGGGGCCCTTGAGAAATATTATAACAGGGTCCTGCATATAATAAAATATTTAGAGGGGCACACAGTCTGATGTCTGGCAGTTGGCACGTGGCTTGCTAATAGAACAGCAGTGGACAGTGGACTTGGGGTAAGCAGTCGACAGATGGTTCCAGCGCTGCCACCACACCCAGTGACTAGATGAGACCAATGTTTCTGGAAACATCCTAGGGACTAGAGGTTCGGGACTTGGGTCCTTGAGCACACCTCAACAAGTAAGCCGACGGTCTCGACTCCCACAGCAGAAGACCACACTTCAGCTGNTTTAGAGGGGCACACAGTCTGATGTCTGGCAGTTGGCACGTGGTGTGCTAATAGAACAGCAGTGGACAGTGGACTTGGGGTAAGCAGTCGACAGATGGTTCCAGCGCTGCCACCACACCCAGTGGCTAGATGAGACCAATGTTTCTGGAAACATCCTAGGGACTAGAGGTTCGGGACTTGGGTCCTTGAGCACACCTCAACAAGTAAGCCGACGGTCTCGACTCCCACAGCAGAAGACCACACTTCAGCTGGCACTACAATCGGGTGCACAAACGGGGATAACCACCTACGGTACAGTGAAACCTCATTAGTAAAAACCTCGTTAGTATAAAGTTCTCATTAACACAAAGTGGTCTTCTTTCTCCTTGGAGCGAGATATGGGGGCCTATTCTAAGTTTTCTTTCCGACGGTAGAAAGTTGTTAACGAAACAATTCCTCGTTACAGCCTACTATTTGGTATTCTTAGTTTTTAAACGACGGTAGTTTGACGTCACGAGTCGGCGGGGACGAAACAACTGGCTACGAGCAGTTGGAAGGGAGTCGGAAGAGAGTCGGTTCAACATGGCGGCGATGTGGCGTAGACTGTTATTAAATGAGGCGGCAGATTTGGACGACGAGGAGCGAAAGCAACAGATTTTGCAAATGCGGCGCGAGAGGAAGCTTTTGCGGGATAAAAATAACCCCTTCGACATGGAGGACGGAACATTTCTTAAAATGTTCNTCAAGTAAGCCGACGGTCTCGACTCCCACAGCAGAAGACCACACTTCAGCTGACACTACAATCAGGTGCACAAACGGGGATAACCACCTACGGTACAGTGAAACCTCATTCATTAGTAAAAACCTCGTTAATATAAAGTGGTCTTCTTTCTCCTTGGAGCGAGATATGATGTAACGTCAACTTTAATGCTTTAAAAAAGTATTGTATTATAATGCACTTTCTAATTCCACTGGTAAAAAACAAAGTCAACATTTAAATTTTTATATATTTTATGTAATTATAACAAATGCCTAATAAACTAGAAATTTGCGAGTACAGTGGATTCTCAATTATTCGTTTTTCAGTGGACCGAAAAGAAAAAACAAAGCATGCAGGGAAACAATGGACGGAGACTTTTATTTTAGACTCGATAAATATTGTAAATAACCCCAAAATGCATTTTTGTTTAAACTAACAGCCTAATCATGTTATTAAAACAACTTGTTCAAGTCAATTTATGATTAAATATTCACTTTAAATTAAAAACTTAAATTCTTGTAATTGGGTGAAATTTTACTTTTATTTATATTGATATTTTTGTTCAGCGTTCCTTCGTCGGCTGAGCTATGCTCAATCCCTCGGTTATAATTACCACAACTGATTATATGCGACAATTTTTGCCATTACTTGGCAAGTCTTTTTCAAACCTTTACAATTCTAACCAAACACGCAGCCAATAGTTTGCGATAATAATCACGTCCGCAAAAATACCGCCATGGCTCTAACCTCATTCCAATTAGTAATGAGCAACATCAAATGAAAACAATTCGAATATTCGATTGTCGCAGTATAATCGAATTTTCGATTTTTGTCAGTGGTATTCGAATGAATCATTTGGATTGAAGTTTTCCTTCTCGACAACAGATGGCACTAGGNACTGTGCATCTCGTTCGATCACACACACTTATTTCAACTATGCCTAAAATATTTCATCTGTTATTAAAATTAAATATATGAGAAAAGACTAAATGTATGTTATGTTGAATGAGCTGTGAAGTTCTCTAGGGGGTAATTATTAAGTTTAGGGGCTTTTCTGAACAACTCAAAAAAAAATTCACATTTATGATATATTTCCACTCTACTAATCACGTAGAACACGAATATACAAGGGGCATTAACGTCCGACTAATTTCGTAATATGTGCCCACCTAACCTAACAGAACCTAACCCCACAATGGGTGAATCACCACTTTACATTTTTAAACTAACCTAGGATTGTAGGGTTTTAAACTAACCTAGGATTGTAGGGTTTTAAACTAACCTAGGATTGTTGGGTTTTACACTAACATAGGATGTTTGGGTTTTATACTAAACTACGAATGTAGGATTGTAGGGATTTAAAGGAACCGTAAAACACACCAAAATAATGTAAATTGACTCACCTAGGTAGGGGGCTGATATAATTCCTCTGACGTTAATAGACGTAAATAAACCTATTTCGCAAGTTTTTTTAATATGTTCTACTTATTTTAACATTACGCCCTCTTGAATATGAACAAGGTAAGCTGTGNAAGACACCCTTTTATTTGAATAAGTTTCTTTTACCTAACTGCATTTCATATAAATTCTTTAAATATTGTTTGGAGTAAGTAAACTGTAATCTCCACTTGTTTACGTAATTAATGTTCTAACCTCATACCCTATCCACGTTGTCTGTGATAGTGCTAGTGGCAGAAAAGCAGACCAATATTGGGTCATAGAGAGCGGCTACTGTGCATCTCGTTCGATCACACACACTTATTTCAACTATGCCTAAAATATTTCATCTGTTATTAAAATTAAATATATGAGAAAAGACTAAATGTATGTTATGTTGAATGAGCTGTGAAGTTCTCTAGGGGGTAATTATTAAGTTTAGGGGCTTTTCTGAACAACTCAAAAAAAAATTCACATTTATGATATATTTCCACTCTACTAATCACGTAGAACACGAATATACAAGGGGCATTAACGTCCGACTAATTTCGTAATATGTGCCCACCTAACCTAACAGAACCTAACCCCACAATGGGTGAATCACCACTTTACATTTTTAAACTAACCTAGGATTGTAGGGTTTTAAACTAACCTAGGATTGTAGGGTTTTAAACTAACCTAGGATTGTTGGGTTTTACACTAACATAGGATGTTTGGGTTTTATACTAAACTACGAATGTAGGATTGTAGGGATTTAAAGGAACCGTAAAACACACCAAAATAATGTAAATTGACTCACCTAGGTAGGGGGCTGATATAATTCCTCTGACGTTAATAGACGTAAATAAACCTATTTCGCAAGTTTTTTTTAATATGTTCTACTTATTTTAACATTACGCCCTCTTGAATATGAACAAGGTAAGCTGTGCAGAATCCATTAATGCAACTTTTGTTGGTCTAGGACGTTTCGTTCAGAAACGTAAACAAACTGGCTATACTGCTCATTTTGCAATTTTGTTCAATTTTTTTAAACATGTTGTACTTATTTTAAAGCTACGCCCCTAGTATATTAGTGTTCTACGTGATTAGTAGAGTGGAAATATATCATAAATTTGAATTTTTTTTTTAGTTTTTCAGAAAAGCCCCTAAACTTAATAATTACCCTCTAGGGTAACAGCAAGTCAATAGTGGCTATTTTAAATTAAAAAAGATAAATTTGCTTAATTTTATTCTAAACCCCAGATTTAAAACTCTCAAGTGAAGTGAGGTTATGTTGCTAGTGATAGCAGGTTTTCTCATAGGTGCTGTGTTTATTCTTGCAGGACAATATCTGTCATATTCACTTTTTAGAGGTATTTGCTGCTCTTTTTGCCGCAGGTAGCTATCAGCTATCTGTTGGGCAGAATTTTCTATTAGGTCTCAGCCAGCCTTCTGTCAGCAGATGTGTTACTCAGGTCAGCGAGGCGATAAATGAGTTACTCGTGGATCGCTACGTTAAATTCCCTGTTGGTGAGAGAGACCAGGCAGCAGTCAAACACAGGTTAGCAAGCATATTGGTTTACTTTTGTCACTATTACAATGTGAATAATTTGTGTTAATGCGTAACTAGTCTGCTGTTGCTACAATATTCCACCTGCATTCCTGAAACGCTACAGTGACAGGACTGTACATATCATGGTAATCCTCAGGTAAAATCACCAAATAAACAAAACTTTACTTTCATGTCATAACGCTGAAGACATGGATTGTCTCGATATTTGTAGAGAAAAACAAGTACTGCAACACCAATAAACAACAATGTATGAATGAAGCATTAGGCCCATATTTATCATTTTTTATAAATTGTTAGGCAGCTAAATTGGCTTACCATAAAAGTACACTATCAAAGTTTTTTTAAGAACTCTATTTGTTATTCATTTGTGCCGTTTCCTTGAACATTTTTTTTATATCTGAGAAACCTAATTCTGAAATGAATGGCTGCTACTTGAGAAGTTTNATCTGAGAAATCTAATTCTGAAATGAATGGCTGCTACTTGAGAAGTTTAGCATGAGAATGCCACTAATTTGGAAAACTTGCTTTTATAAAAAGTTTAATTGTAAGAAGAATATTTGTCACTTCTTGCACTCAAATGATGTGACCTGTGTTGGGTGAAATAGAAGAATCCGTGCCAAAAAAAAACCCATTAATTTATGGTTTTGTGTCTAGAGTATAAAGAATGTTAAATTATTATTGTTAAACATAATTACGAAAACAAATTTAATGTAACTATGAGTTATTTGGCCAAATGTCTTAAATAATACAACCTGTCATTAAAACTTTTTTATAAATCACGACAATATGATAAAATTTTAAAATTGTATTTAACCCTTTTATGAAACAGATTGATTGTTATGAAATCATAGTATTCTCTACGTATCAATTACCCAATAACTGTAAATACATGTTGAATGTTGCACTTGGAGAAACACTTGTCATACACATGGCCATGAGTCTGTCTACAAATTGCAAAACTCACTTCTATGATTTCACAATGATGCATTCATCATCATGAAGCAATTTGCATTTATAAGAAAATGTGTTTTAATTGTAAAAATTATTTTTAATATAGCACTACACACTTTTAATGAATACACTTGTGNTTTATAAGAAAATGTGTTTTAATTGTAAAAATTATTTTTAATATAGCACTACACACTTTTAATGAATACACTTGTATGCTTGGAAATAATGGGACCTTACTATCTAAAGATATATTCCATTAAGCCACTGAACTTATTCTTAGCATCTTCACNAATGTAAATTGACTCACCTAGGTAGGGGGCTGATATAATTCCTCTGACGTTAATAGACGTAAATAAACCTATTTCACAAGTTTTTTTTAATATGTTCTACTTATTTTAACATTACGCCCTCTTGAATATGAACAAGGTAAGCTGTNTTTCGATTTTTGTCAGTGGTATTCGAATGAATCATTTGGATTGAAGTTTTCCTTCTCGACAACAGATGGCACTAGGTGTGCTACAATATTTACATACATTTTTAAGGTCATCGGCAATTGATATTTAACTTTTTGCCATTTTTGTACAAAGATTAAAATTTTCTCTTTGCATTTTTGTTAAACACAGTTTATGTCGAATATTGTACTTAGGGGAAGCAAATTTCCACCGAACATTCACTTTTTTAAATGAACAATAATTTGTTTCACTTATGCGAATGTTCATCCACGAAGTGAATGTATCATTAGAATATCAGGGAAGAGAATGGCAGCTACTGCAATAATTTGGTTTCTGAAAATAAATTTTAGCAATTGTTTTCAATTTTGTAACTTTTTGTGAATTGCAAAGAGCTTTTAACTCATTATAATACTTGAGAAAATGTATTTGTCATTGAAAGGAGAACAGATTGTGAACAGAAAGAAAATTACATAAGAAGCCTTCTGTCTCCGTTCCAAAGGTGCACGTCAGCTCCGGAATACACATTAGGACAAAAAAACGATTGAGAACTTAAATTATTAACATTTTCAAATACAAATAANCGTCAGCTCCGGAATACACATTAGGACAAAAAAACGATTGAGAACTTAAATTATTAACATTTTCAAATACAAATAAACATTATAACTTCTTATGAACTTAAGTGTCATAACTTCAGCCAAATACGCCATTATTTTACTTGTTTCAAAAAAGTAATTTTGAACTGTTAACTTGTGGCAGCATTAAAACTCATTCCTTTCGATTGAGACGCAATCGGAGAACAAAACCGAATATTTGGAATCCAAATGATTGATTCAATTTCAGACAAGACTATTCAAATAAAAATCAATTTTGAGAATAATTTGATATTCCCATTACTATCCAAATTCTGTTTAGAATAACATGGCCATAGATTGTTGAAGACAGTGTCAGAGATTGTGCGATGGTTTCTCATTGTCACCAACCTACGAATGCAGTAAAGACGTAGAAAGAAGAAGAACGGTACTCTATAGAACACAAAACACTGTTGCGGAATGCAAACAATACCATTGACAGCACCAGTTGTCTATTATCCGTGTTGTTTTGCATTCACATAGCGTTCAAAAATGAATGATGCGCAAAATCTTTGACGAATGTACCGATGAGAAATATGAGGTCTGGTCACATGGTATGTTCTTTCTACTACTTCTGCTCTTTTCACGTTCTCTCTCTCTCTCTTTGCCGTTCGTGCTACCAGTAGCACATTGTTGGTTTGTTGTTTGCGTGGCGGTAGCACTGCTCTTTCTGCTCCCTAAGAGCAGCTCTTCCTGCTCTTGCGCGCCAAGGTGGAGTAGAAAGAGAAGAAAGAGTAAAAACATTGCCGCCCACAAAAACATAAACAAATCGTCAGACAACTGCATGTTAGGTAGTTGGAGAATTTGAGAAAAATTTTTTTTGGAAGACTTATTTATTAGACCTATCATAAAACGTAGTGGTCATACTGTAGAAGGATATTGTGTTACCAATAAAAGTGGAAGTTGTTACCAGTGAAAGTCACAGTCGTTGTTAATTACAGCTGTGTAAGCATGTTAAATTTAATCAGACGACATGTTCGCATCAAATAACATCAGTACAATGTTTCTAACCTCTCGTCTTCACGCAATTTGCCACACAAAAAACACACTTTTCCTCTTTGTCAGTTGCGTCATCAGGTCGAGAGCAGCTGTTTTTACTCCTCTCATGCTCCTTGGGAAAACCTCACATCCTCTTGAGAGCAGAAGTAACAGAAAGAGCATACCACGCGAACAAACCTGTGGTAAAATGTAAATAACGGGAGTGAATCATCGAAAATCCACTGTATTTGATAGCTACACGATTCCGAATATATTTTCGCTTCCGGGCAGAATATCTGATTGACGGATGCGGTAAATTTATGTTTTAAGAGTTGTAGCATGCGAGGTTTTTAACATTGTTTATATAGGATAGTTGCCGGGACCGTCCAAAACAACTACTGTTATGGGAAAATTGAATAAACGGGATTGCAGCAACAAGGTTTCACTGTACTCTAAAATCAAGGTACAGCTGAATACCTGCTTGCAGCTCAAGATCGGCTCGAAATATGAGCTTCTATTATCAATGTCAGGTCATTCAGTCTGCGACAGATCAGACTCTGTTTTACTGTTAACCAAATAAACAACATGTTGTTTATTAATGAAACGTAAATATTTAAAAGGTCTACCTACATGTTCTGGTAAAGAGAGTGCTCAGAATTGGAGATATTAACACAAAAGCACAACTAGTATAAAATTGGGCTGCAAATTGGCTAAGATGCAGCACCCGACGAAAAAGTTTGCTAAAATAATAAAGACTCTTTTTATCGGGACACTTGTTTTTACAAGGCACGAAATCACTAGATTTTCACAAAATTTACTTTAGTTATTTGAAATAGCGAAATAAACTAACGCCTGGCAAAGACCGGAAATAATTTTGTAAGATTAAAGTGTAAAATAATAAAAACGTAGTTGGTTTGGGCGATTGATTGTGATGGTTTGTGAGAATTGATCGCTAGTCGGAACGACATTCGATAGTATCGAACGAGACCTTAAAACGGTGTTTATTTAGAATACCATTGGAAACCATGCTGACTTAAATTTGATGTTAAGTTATTGATATGGCAATACAAGTTACAAAGTGAGAATTCTACGATACAAATATAAAGTGCGTACGTGTGCCTTCCAAACAAACAAAACCCACAGCACGACACATAAACAAGATCAATTGGTCCGACACAAATCGG
Organism: Clitarchus hookeri; assembly: GCA_002778355.1. Taxonomy (NCBI): domain Eukaryota; kingdom Metazoa; phylum Arthropoda; class Insecta; order Phasmatodea; family Phasmatidae; genus Clitarchus; species Clitarchus hookeri. The sequence continues at coordinate 14,504 of NQII01013222.1, forward strand.
TGGAGAAAACATTTACAATGATGGATGGATAAGTTATTTCAACAAGACTATCCATTACGGCTAAAATATGTGTATAAAAACCACGTCATTTTGTGTAATATTTTTTATGTTCTTTTAACTTACAAATTATGTACACGAAATGATGTAAATAAATTTAACTAGTTTTCATTAGGTACAAGGTTTTTGCAGTCAAATTGTTGGGCTGATGCAAAATGTGGCGCACTACATAGTATTTATTGAACTTGCAAATTTAAGCTATTACTATAACAACATATTTACATAAAATCAAGCATTTTAATTTAATATTTTGCTGAACGAATGTTAATTGTGGACGTACTTTATCATATGTGATATTGTATAACATATAAAAATTATAGAAATTTTAAATGACATTTTATAAAAAAGTAGCTTAAAACATAGCAAAATTACCTCATCAAAACTGAAGGAATTATGAAAATATTTTCACAGAAAACATGTGTTTATTTATTCATAAATGAAACAATATTTTAAAAGGCAGGCATATTCTGTTAAAATTATTCCTTAGAACTGCAGATATGAACACAGAGTCCCTTCAGAATGCTAATGTTTACTCTATTATAAAACTTATGTTTGTATTCAATAAGAGCTTCAGCTCAAACTTTCAACAGACTTGGCTCCAGGCTCACAAACTTTACAAACATTATTACAAACTGCAAAAAATTCAATGTACATAGTTGAACCCTTTGACCTTTAGCCCAGGATGACTTAATGGGATATAACTGAATTACAATGGAGCAAATTGCTACCTTACACATCAAGATCTGATACATACCATACACATAACAGAAATGAACCCACACAAGAAAACCGCTTCCACAAAACAAAACATTTAAGATATTTCAAACTGCCTAAAATACAATAATGTTCAAACACAAGTTGTATCATTCAGACCCACATGTCAGTAATGACATCAAAGTTTATAATCTTCTCTAGCCACGCAACAAAAGACTAAAAGAAACATTATTGTGCCCCAGAAGTTGCTATGCACAGTTCATTACCAGACCTGAAACACTTCAAGTACCAACAACACAGAAGCAAACAGTTCAGTCTATTATAGTTATTGTCATATTAGCAGGCACAGCACATGAGCTTATGTGGAATTTTGAAAAGGGTTGTCTGCCATAAGTCACCTTGTCGTCTTTAATGATCCAGTGCAACACTGTGTGGTAAACCTCTATCAGTAGAGGTTACATGAGAGGAGCGACCTGGCGTGGAGCATCGTCGGAAGAGCTCAGTCATCGTCGACGTCTAGTTGCTGGTTGGCCGAGGCCCCCACGCTCACTGCCGTACCCAGGTCCTCCTGACCGCTCCTCAGTCGCTCGCGGATCAGCTCGGCGATGGCCTTCTGCGTGCGGCGCTCCAGGCGTTCCAGCTTGCGTGCCACGTCCCTCTTCAGGTCCCAGTCTGGCTTGCGCGGTGCCAAGTTGCTGATGTCCTGCCACACACACACAACCAACACGCCTCACTCAATCAGTCCAGCGTCAACAACTGTCCTGGGAATAACATCACACACATATCCATCTTTCATTTCCTTAAACACCCAATCCCTGATTGAAGAGCGATCTACAATAACAGTCGTTTCTTGTAGCTCTGTGCAAGTTCGGGGTAACTTTATAACACGCCTTGTCTTCCTAAATAACCCTTAATCTTCATACGTACTTCATAGTTCACGGTTTTATTCTTGAAAACAGAGTAATCTGCAAAGAACTGCAAGTCTTTGACTGAAATGAAATTAGACAGCGGTGCAAAGTTGCTTCAGACGACTGTACAAATATGGTAAGTAGGACTTAATGTCTTGTCTACAGCGAGATCATGAGAGACAGAGCAAGTTGCTCAGAGAATTAGCAGCATGGAAGGAACTGGCCATGGTCTGTAGCAAGGAACCTTCCCAGCTTTCGCCTGCAGTGATTTAAGGAAATCACGGAAAACCGAAATCAGGATGGTCGGTCCGGGAATCATATCCAGGGCATCCTGAACGGCAGTCCACAGGTTTACCATTGTTTAGCAACTATAAATGAAACTAAGAAGTTTATTTGGACCTATTGCACAATGAGATATTGCACAATGAGATATTGCACAATGAGATATTGCACAATGAGATATTGCACAATAGAAACAAACTCCAGGGAGAGGAAAGAAATATACTGAACGAGTGTGTTAAGGAAAATATTTAGTACAGATATTAAGTCAAACACTACTCAACTTGTAGGCGTTGTCTGCTAACAAAAAGTTAGAATAGTTTCAGACTTTCTGTGCATGGCCCACAAACTNAGGAAAGAAATATACTGAACGAGTGTGTTAAGGAAAATATTTAGTACAGATATTAAGTCAAACACTACTCAACTTGTAGGCGTTGTCTGCTAACAAAAAGTTAGAATAGTTTCAGTCTTTCTGTGCATGGCCCACAAACTGCATGGAAAACTACCAAAATTATATGAATGGTGATACAAGAGTGTTTAAATTNCTTTCTGTGCATGGCCCACAAACTGCATGGAAAACTACCAAAATTATATGAATGGTGATACAAGAGTGTTTAAATTTGATTCTTCAATGGATCTACATTTTTATGAGAAAAATTATTGAGCCTTACTTAAATATATACTATCATTTACATTATTACTAAGCCCAGATGGTGTACTTTTTAAAACCGGCGTAAACAATGCACTTATTACAAATCTAAACTATTTAGTTTCCTCAATTCTACTGAAAATAAAGTGGCTCAGTGCAGGAAATAATACTTCAGGCGTACTCTACACTGTACATTGCCTCTACAATAAATACTGCATGTAAGAAATTCTCAGGGAAAAGATAGTTTCTGTGTAATTAAATATCAGAAACAGTTATAATGTTTTGAAACTCACAAAATTTTTTTAAAAAGTGNAAAGATAGTTTCTGTGTAATTAAATATCAGAAACAGTTATAATGTTTTGAAACTCACAAAATTTTTTTAAAAAGTGGTTTATAAAAAAAAAGTGAAACATGGGAAACTGAAAGATATCACATCACTTTTATTAATATGATGATGATGACTGTATTATTACATCTAGTAGCTGGTACTTTGCAAGTTGTAAATATATGTTCTGGCCTGCTTTAACATATGAAAATGTTACATTTTCATAGCCTTTACTTAGCAGAAGAAGCAGATTATCATAAAACCACTGCAAAATGTTTTGTACAATGCAACTGTTAGTCGAACACTGGTGTGTGATTATCTGTGAATAACCACTTTCACAGGAAAAAAATGGCATTAGTAGAACTCTGTACGATGTAACAAAAATGAATTGTAAATTTAAATACAACTAAATGAAAATGTGAATGTCGTGCTGTCATGTAATTTTAATAGTTTAAATACGCACTTCAGATTTAGTTATGCGTTTGTGAATAAATAACATCCATTTTGTTTCCGTCGCTTTTACCACAGCCAAACACAGCGCAGTGCAGCAGACAACTGATGTTGCAGTATGTCCTGGTGCAATTCTCAGCAGTGCGTCGGGTCGGGTCACACACGACCCTCGCCTACACCCTGCCTCCACATGTACAAGTGACTACCTCCTTGCTCCAAGGGCCACGAGTGTCCACATCACTGATGGCATTTCACGGATACCACTTCCACTATCCACACAAAATAACAATATCAACTTCCGTTTCAAAATTCCCTCGACTTTGCAGATTTTCCACGCCAAATTTACATTTCCCCCAGACTGCTCATTTTGGCTTAATCTATACTCATTACATAATGTATCATTCAAATTTTATAATGCAATGAGAACAGTAATAACATTACCTTTGTGCAGCAGACATAATAACTACATTTTACACTTGGCAACCTCATTTTCATTAAACTAAACTACAATGCTGCTTAGTGAACAAAACTCCTGAAGCCAGCATCTCGTGTACGCATATGGTGTACCAGAGCGGGTGATACAGTTTTATCCCAAATATAGGCGCAGTGCAAGGAGACAAGTTCTGCGCCGCACTCGGTGTAGAGGCGCATAGGTATAACGTTGCACCAAGCGCATAACATTGGTGCAATCATCTAGTTTATATATGTAAAGATATTTCAGATAACATTTATTAATAATGAGTAAATCAAGTCATATGTGTTGTGTCGCCGGCTTTAGTAATATGAAAAGAAATAATCTGGAGTTAATGTTGTATTCTTTCCCGAATAAGATTATCAGAGGAAGCAGCGAGAGTAATGGATAAAGTCAGTGATTCGTGCTGAGTAAGTAATCTACAACTCTACAATTTTCTATCAGATTTTCTGTAGCCTTTTAATATAAAAATAAAAAAAATACAATTTTTTTTTGTTTCAGCGAAAATAAGAAACTTTGGAATCCTACAAGAGACTCAGTTATATGTGGTTCTCATTTTATTGGTGGGAAGAAGAGTACAATTGAAACAAATCCCACATACGTTCCTACAATCTATCAGACAATGAAACACAGTGAGAAAAACATTAAACATTAATCTGAAAGTTTTGAACAATTTAGCAGGCAAAGAAATGTGAATCAGTGTCCATTCAAAGGAATTTCGCCGGTAAGCACGTCAGAAGAAAATGTCAGAAACGCAGGCACTCAAGTTTGTTTCGAGATTGAGCAAAGTTGGGACGAGAAATTCATATTCACATCATGCGTTCACGAAAATAACGCTATGGAAACTCATGTTCTTCACTCAGTTCGCACACCGATGAGTGCTGTGGTCCCTTGGAAGCACAAGGCGTTTGTGAAGGTTTCCATGCATTTACTTCAGTAAAAGGACATGAACTATGCGAACTAACAAACGTGTTTCTTGAAATATTTTTAATTTTGTTGAATGTCATTTTTTTTCATGAGGAAATGTCTTACTTTTGTTCTTAATGTAGTTGATACTAGGACTATCATTCTCAGCCCTTGCTGTTTTGATTGACATACACAGGACAACCACATCTCAGGGTTTTTTTAAGTTCTGCATATTTTGGCTGAAAAAACTAAAAATTTTATATTTTGGCCGAGCAAGCAAACAGTAAAAAGCACACTTCCACCATATTTTAGAATTAAATATCCAAACATTAGAGTTACTATTGATTGCACTGAAATAAAAACTGAGCAGCCTGATACTTGAGAAAACTGCATTTTCATGTTCTCGAATTATAAATGATGCTATGCACGTGAATTTTTAATTGGGGTCACGCCAAATGGATATGTCTGATGTAAGCCCCAGTGTTACGGTGGTTGGAATAGCGACTCATACGTAACAAATAAGAAGTGGGACACACAGTACTGGCTGATAAAGGTTTCCCTCGAATCAAAACCACAATGGTAACCAAAACCGTGATATTAATTACACCTCCACTTTAAAAAAACACAAGATTTTCTAAAACAGAAATTTCTGATACGTACTCTGTTGCTAATGTTAGAATACACGTAGAACTGTGTATTCGGAGAGTTGAAGTATTCAACATTTTGCATAAGCCTCCTACTCAGCTTCTGGCCCTTGTTGACGACATTGTACACATCCGCTGTCTTCTCGCCAACTTTCTACCACATACAGTATTTTTAAATAAGCATCTTATTTCAATTCAAACCAGAAAAAAATATTTTGGTTATCGATAATGTACTGTTTTTAATAGGTTGCACAGTTTCCTTTATAAAATAATGCTAATGCCCTAACGTCATACGTTATGCTCTATGTTCATTGCTGTAAAGGTAAATATTTCAATTTTATGTCATCACTATTTAATTTTAAAGTTTTGATTACAAATATATTTAAATTAACTCACACTCTTATTTTGTCTCACAAAAATACAGTTGTCTCATGTCTTAGCAAGTCCATTCCACACGACCAGCAAAATATAATGTTCAGACTTTTAAATGAACTGTACATTTGAAAGACATTGCCTAAGCAAAATCTAATACACACAGTACAAAAGATTATAATACCAGTTTAGGCAAGAAATGGTAGAAATATATTATTTTCATTTTTGAACTAACCCTGTCAATGAAATTTTAGTCGCAATGTACTTCACAAATACACAATTTTACGGGGCTGTAGAAAACTAAATCACATACTTGGAGTCTATTACAAAACATTAACACTTGGCATTGTGTATAATACATAGAACTCTTCTTCGACACAGTAAAGTGTAATGCAAATGTATGTGAAAAATAAAATGAAATGTTTTCTTGTAATCACTAAAACCATTTACTTTTTGGATGTGAGAAGTTTTGTCGGGCATGCGAGTGATGACTGAATAAAATTCCTACCGTGCTGCTTGCTTTCTCTAAGAGCGTGGCATCTGGAAAAGAGGACAATGACGCCATGCAAGTCGGCGACCCTTTGACCAACGCGGCGTGAGAAAATTTGCATAAACTGGCAATTGTTCAAAAAAGTCAAAATGTTTAATTTGAGAACACAGGTAAGTAGCCCCTGAAGCTATTGTGACGTATTAAAAAGAATCCCTCATTAAGACAAAACTACAAGACACATTTACCCTTTGCATCAGAATATCATAACACAAGACACAACTTCATAAATTATGTATGAAAAATAAGGAAATAAGCACATGGACATCACTTAGTAAGAAAACTCTAGCTACTTAAACTTCTACGTGAAGCATAACACAATGTGTAAGTGTGAGAAATAGTAGCTTTATTAATTGAAAAATATTAAGTAAAATACGCATTCATGATTAATCAGAAAACTCATCAGTTCAGTGTGTAGTATCGAATCAATGAAAACCATGAAAAACAGCTACCAAAATAAATGATGTTCATTTGAAAATGAAATAGCATACTAAATCACCTCTTTAAATCTCAGTAAACAAGACAATTTACGTGAGTCAACCTGGAACTGGCTCTTTAGGTTTTCTCGTCAGTAAAAATCTTATAATGTTTGCAGAGGTAACTCAGCTTTGGAATATAAAACTCTCACTACTGGCTTCTGGCAATGTTCATGGAAAATTAAACACCCTTATTAAAATTTCAGGTTTAATTTAAAATCGTCCAAGATCACTCTCAAAAAGTTCAATTAATTTAGAAATTCCAAAAATAAACAATTCATGAAAAGTTTGTAGCTCTCAACGTAAAATGATGTTAATGTATATTACCCAGCCTTTGTAGGTCTTAACATGCTGGCGGAGACGGCTGCCGAAGTTCTTGAAAACACTCAAAAACTAATTACAATGCGGCTCGGGTCTCTTCTTTTGTGCCCCGCATATTTACGGTAACTTGGTGCCTCTCTAACACCATGCCTACTCTTACGACGGGCGGTAATATCAAAATTATATGCAAACCTTGCAGACAAAATCTTACATTGATCCACACGTCATGGCGTGTGAGAGAGTAATTAATCACCGGGATTCACACGATGACACTAATTACATGGGAAATTCCTAAAAGACATCACTTCCTTCTACGTCATAGTATAATAAATACTGTAATTTATACCTTTCTTCATGGCCAAAACTGCTGAATAAAACCAGGTAGAAATGCACAAAGAAAAACTATGATAGAAATTAAAATTAACACTGCCAAATATATCTGAGCTCAGTTATCACACAAAAAATAAAAGAAATAGAACTGTCAAAATGTAAAAAGTCAATAAACCAAATAATGTAAATTAAAAAAAATTAAATTTAGAGGTGATATCTTGATTATAAAAAACTAGCTAAACCTGGTGGTAGGAGTTTAAAAATAAATAAATAAATAATTGTGTTTCCCAAAATAAATAAACATATAGCTTAAAAAAAAAAAAATCAAAACATCAAAACAAACTAAACTAAAAATGCAGAGATTGTTACAACAGGGTCACTTTTGTCAACTGTCCATCTTCTAAAACCAATTCATCAGGTCTTCTTGAGCAGAGCCATGAAAATGTCTGGTGGATTACCAAACCTGTGGAAATTACTTGGCAGTTTCTGCTTTAAGAATAAAACTAAACTCTTTTCTTCTGATTTTTTTGCCATACTGCAGATTTCTATGGCTTAAGGAACTCTGCTTCAGAAAAAAGTCGCTTAGCTTTGCAGCAAGCACTATATATGGAGCTAAACTATCGCATACGGTGTTCCATTTTGTTTCAACACCTACGCAATATTCTTGAACAAAATTTAATTTGTTGCACTAGTAACAGCTGTTTTCTAACGATATAAAATAAAATGCATAGACATTTTGTCTACATCTTCCTGCCCGCGTATTTCTCAGATGTCTGTTGTGCTAATGTAGGCTGTCAAAATAACCAATATGAAATTTTATTACAATAGGTCTCGCATCAGCTGATACAGAATTTTGTGTATGTGATGATGTTAATATCATTCATGACGTTGCCACACACTGGCTGCCAAAAAAATTGAATTCTTGTATTAATATATTATTTGTTTACATAACCTACATGTGCAGTATGTAGGC
>NQII01013224.1:3029-20380 GCA_002778355.1 Clitarchus hookeri
TGCAATTGCCTTTCATTAGAATTTAAGAAGAATTTAAAAATGTTGATAAATGTTTATCTAGAATCTAATTTTGACTGATGACTTTATTTGACTGATTAATAATAAAGTACTTAGACTGATTTGGCATTCGATTTTATTTATATTTCATTAGAATTTAACAAGATTTATGGTAGTAATCAAAAAAGCTTGATTTTACATACAATTTTTTTGTCGTACCTATTAATACTCAGACACAAAATCCTCAATAATGTAGGGTGTCCGGCCTTTTTACCCAAATGTCCGGCCAAACTGGCTGGTCTGTCCGGCTATTAGGTTTGGCGACCTGGTAACCCTAGACGCAGCGCTCCCCCGAGTCTTCGGGCCGCCCGTGTGTCATTTATTGCTAGTTTCGGGCCGCGGTTTAACTCAACCTGGGCCCAATTATTGAAACTATCGGAATTATTCCTCTGAAGGAAAGACGTCATTCCGCTATCGGAATGCCTAGAGCCAATTTTTGAATACTCGATAGTGGAATTGTATACCGGAATCGGTCCATGAAGTGTCGAAATGAATTCGACAGCTAGGTAACTGCCGGAATCGCCATTCCTCTACAGATTTGTCTATAATCCTTTGTATGATGTAGGAAACTTGAAAATATACTCGCGCGTGGTTTAATATAAATATAATTAACAAAGGAATGTAAAATTGTTACCAAATATCAAATTGTCAAGGCTTTTACATATCTATGAAAAAATCGTGTAAACAAATTTAAGTTGGTAGGTGAAAACTGATAGAAATGGTAAGAATATCATGTTAAATATTATACGAAACTGCTAAAACATAAAATACATAATGAAATCAATTTTGCAAGAAAAGCTGTAGTTGTGAAACATAGTTAGTACTGTGAATCAAAACGTAATAAATTTGTTTTACACATGCAAACATTAATGAAAAATATTTTATAGTTTACATCCATAGCCGGAATGTTAGCAAAAATTTTGTAATGGTATATTTACACCCGAAAAATATAAAATGTTATAGTGTTGCTTTTTAATTTTCATTTTATCATTTGTTACACTATGGTAAAGCATTTTACTGTTCTTTCGTGAATAAAGTTACTATGCAGTAATTAAATATAAAAGTTCCTTAAATATATTCTTAATTAATACAAAACCTTTATCTAGCGGCAATGTGAGATAACTCTTTAACGTGTTCTTTCATGGGCTAAGTTACTTTATTGGCAAATATTAGCGTAGTTACATCAATACAAGTTCTTTTAGGGAAAAACAAATATGCATGAAAAATAAGTGTTCCTGTGGATTACCAATGTCTGACTTCATTATTTATAATATATCAGTTAATAGTTTATTTTTTTAAGGGAGTTGCAATTTTTTATCCCGGATTATCTACAAATAAATAAAATATATACTTATGTATTTTAAAGCACGTTTTCCTACTACAACAGATTTAACGTGATTGGTTCAGATTCGGTGGCGACACATGAAATACAACGATGCTAAGTTGTAAAACAGATTCTTCAAAAATTCTATACATTTTATTTCGATAGTTACTAGTCGTCTCAAAAATTCATATTTTGGAATCGCAACACTCGTTACCGGAATGGAAGTATCGGGACAATCCGCTAGAGGATTTATTCCAATAGTTTAAAAAAATTGGGCCCATGTTTAATTTGAGTATATTTGTTTTATTAGGCCTGACTAATATTTATCAGTTATCTTCAGCTAATTCCTGGGGGATATTCTGCGGAATGATTCCATGCGCATGAAACGCGATGTTCATCTAACTTTGTCTTGCATAAGCTAATGAAGATTTAATTTTTATGTAAATCTCTTTCGTGACAGTAATATAAAGATATCAAAGAAAGAATATGTTTGATATCTATTGCAAAACAGTAGCTGTACCAACAGGGCCAACAACCCTTTGCTAGCAGTCTTGCTGGTAGCTCTCAACACATTGTTGCTATCGCAGAGAGTAATCTGCTAGAGGCGATGGGTCATTAGAGAGGTGGGCGGATGACCTGGCCTCTCACTGAAAATCCGTGGTTCAGAAAATGGATTACAAGCTGTCTTGTAAAGATGGACGTGGGGGGTGGGGGGGAATACGACTGTGGCGCCATCAAGCGGATGGTTTGAAAGTATTTACAAATCAGTTGGCAGTGCGCTCTGGGCGACAGAGAATCACACTACCTCCCACTTGACCTTCACCTTAAGTTCTGCTTCCAGGATATTCCTCTGCCCCACGCAAACAAAGCTAAACCAAGTATAGAAAATTACCAAAGGGAAAGCGCACCACATTTGTGCGCACTCAGTGTAACAATTTTTGGCATGAGAACTATTTCTTACTAGGCATTGCCATCACAACTTTTTCTCCCAGTTTTAATTCATATGTAGCCTTCTTCTCTTCGAGTTTGGCATACTGTGTACCACAAAAACAATTAATTTGATGGTTAGTCTTTTATTTCCTCCCAAAATATGTTTATTATTTCACTGGGGTTCTTTCATCTGACCGAGTGTTCTTCGTATGTTTATTTTATTTTTTCCTGGAACCACTTAAATCCGACAAACCTCCTTCTCATTCTAAATAGGTGCCCATAAAGTTCCAGTCTTATCTTGTGTATCGTGTCTGTAATATTCTCCACTTTATTGTAAAGATTAATTTTTCCTCTTCCTCTATATACCATCTTCTCTTTTCTCCCGTTCAAGGATCTTCTTTAAGATTTTCCTCTCTTTCTTCTCCAGTTCGGCCATTTCTTCCATTTAATTCATATTTATTATAAATGAAACATTATAATTTGTAAATAAATTATAATGAAAGAAAAATTTATTTCGAAATATGATATACTTTTATGATGGCATATTTAGATAACAACCAAAAACGTCATGCATGGAATGATTTTGTAAAGGTTTGATTCAGAAAGTATGAAGAAGCTGCGACTAGACTATAGGTGTACAGCACAACACGTTAGTTCAGAACCTAGTTCGTGGTTGGACGAAGTCAACTCTCACACGTCTTATGTGTTTGGCAGCCAATCACCGACGTTCAGCGTCGCGATAATTTAATTCTGATTGGCCCAGTTTAGTAGAAATTGTCTTCTCACACAGACAAATAGCCAATAGCCAAAACAAGTACAACGGTTAAGTTTATAAGTATAGCCTGCGCATAAATCTTTTCGCGAAGAAACTGGTAGCCCTAATGATCAGTATACTAAAGCGTAGTTTCTGTGCATGTCAGAACTATGGCCGCACGATAAGAAACAAAATGGCGTCAATCCCTGGCAACAAGGCTTGGTCTCGCAAGGCAATCAACATCCAGAGAAGAGCCTGCCAAGTGAGAACCAATCCAATTGGAATCCGTACATGACAGATGTAGCCAATCAAATATATGTACAATGCCCTTTCAGATAGTTGGTGGCTGAGGGCCTGCCGTTTTGTGTGTTCAATTACCTAAGGTTGTTTGTGTATTATATACAGATATTCCACAGTTTTGTAGCATTAAATAAATAAACAGTACAAAAGTTATAGATTATTTTAAAACCACTCGACTCGATTCGGGAGAAACCGGACTCGATTCCCGGTCCGGCCATCCTGATTTCTGTTTTCCTGAGTTTCCCGAAATCACTACTAACGAATTCTGGGTTGTTCTATAATACTGGCCCTGGCCGATTCCTTCTCAATTCTTAAATAAACAGTTTTCCTATACTATGGCCTGGCGCTGTTCCGAGGCACTTAAGCAACCACCAAAATAGTTAACATGACTTTCAGCTGCATGATTAAAACAATTATCAGCATTTTAAGTGTGTTATGTAACTGGAGCTGCTTGCGTCATTCGAAGCACAGAAGCAACACCGACTCGCCTACCAATATCTCTGGTGCATCTACTATATTCTGTACCATATAAGAAGGCCACTTTTTGACAGCTCGGCGAAAGTAGCGCCACTGTTTACAACTGACTACGTATCCTTCCCCCATCAGCTGGTCCGTCACGTCGGGGCTGTATTTTTTATCAACACGCTGTCAGCTAATCCACTTCNTCGGGGCTGTATTTTTTATCAACACGCTGTCAGCTAATCCACTTCTCATTGTACTGTAATGATAAACTAATTTTAAGATATTTTAGTACTGACATATGTCTAAAAATATAAGTAGGTTATAAAGTTAAAAATATAAAATGTTGCAAATAATTAGATATTTGATAACTCTTTTTTAATTTGTCCGAGATAGTGAATTTGGGTTAAAATTTGCGAGACGTTCTGTTGTATCTATTATTACACTTTGGACGTTATAGCTAATATATTCGAGTTGGAAATACGTGACGTGGAATAACGTTAGAATTGCTTTAAAACTATTGACACATGTCTACGGAATCAAGGAGATGGGTTTCGAGAGAACAATATGGCGTATAATTTACGTAGACGAACGATTACCGGCCGAATATAAATGACTTGTACTCCAAATCGTTGTACATGAAATATATGTTACTTTAAAAATTATGCAGAGCTCGTGGAAAAATATAACAATTGGCATGTGTTTGTAAATTCGTTATATATCGCGCAGGAAAGAGGTTCATTTCTGGCTGGTAATAGCTCGAAAAATATCCGATAGATAGCGCTCAGCACGTCACTGCGAAGTTTTGAGTAACTCTTTTTATGGTCAACAGATAGCGTATTTTTTAAAGTTGATAATTCTTATGTTACGGGCTGGAAATATATTTCAAATTCGTGCCGTTTCGTCAAATTATTATAAAAAATAATTCAACAATATTATGTAATATTTCTGTATGCTTTTGGAATAAATATCATGGAGGTGTTGAAAGCAAGGTTGGAGATGGATGATACGACGTGAAAAAGCTTTCTGAAGTTAGCACAACTTCAGAAAACTTTTCCACGTCGTATCGTTCTATTGTACATTTCATTTTGATCACCTAAACATAACTACATTATCACGAAGTTTAGTTTTTAACACTAACAACCATTGTTTTGTGACCTTGTAAAATAAAATGTATTAGTAAATGCAAGAACTCTTTCTTGTCCGCGTATTTTCTGCTTTTCTGATGTGCATCGGCAATGCACTCAGAATAGCCAACGTAATTTTTTAACTTTTTTTCGTTCGTGCATCAGCTGATACAGGATTTTGTAACTGGCGCTTTGTTTGTTTCGTATACGTAAAATTGCCACTCACTGACTGTCAGAAAGTGGCCTTCTTATACGGTATGGACCATAGTAGTGGTCGTACCTCGGCTCAAGTGTATTTTCTTCTCGTAGATCAGCACAGACGACGCGTGCAGAGTAGTTTCGTGGTAAAACGTGTATTTCAAACACTCTGAAACGCAGTTCAAGCTTAAGGTGTATAGTCTTCTTAAGATAAGTATAGCTCCAAACAAATGACAATAAACTATTTGTACACATAATATAATTTCAGCAAGGTCGTATCAGCGCCATTAAATAATAATTTTTGAGATATGGTTCTTCGTCTTTCTGCGATTGAGGTGTAAATTATGGCAATAGGCTATTCACGGTAAAGTGAACACTTTTTAAAGCACTCTCACTTGGAATAATAATAGTCAATAAATATATTTTATTTTAGTCTAAGACAACTTCCGAGTGCAGTAGTATATACACACTGTGTTAATTACTTGCATGGCAATATTTATTTTAAAATATGGTTAAATGAACTTAAGTAAACTTTAAATTTATGTTTTATTGTAAAATAAAAAAGATGAGTGAATAACATGAAAAATATCCTATATAATTAATCCCTTTGTGTTTTTCTGAAGATATGAAACAATTGATTTTAATTGTAGCAAAATTTGGTTTTTACAGCTGAAATTTGATCTTGTATGCGAAATAATCTCATAACTACGCAATTATTATTTATTTTTTAATTTAATAGTTACATTATTTTGGATATTTATCTGGCTACAAGAATACAAAATATACAAACTTTTATTTTTGTACTTGATCACGCTCTTAAGGGCGTCGTCTGCCCGGGGTCCATAAGGCAGAGCAGAGGTTCAGTCACATAGCTGACCTTTAAAAGCTATTAAACATAACAAGAAAGAAAACTATATACATTATTTTTGAGAGGTGTCTAGTTACGAATGGCATTTAAACAGTTCTTCAAGTCCAGTTAATAATGCCGTTTTCTGTTTCCGTATCTAATGTCACTAATACACTAACGTATCTAATACACTACGGACGTGCCAGCAGTTTTCTTTTGCTTACTGGTGGCGTCTCTCTGTGCGAACACATTTTTTTTACTTAACTTGCCAATCAGAATTAGGTTACTCCGATGCTGTACGTCTGTGACTCACAAGAAGACACGCAAGATGCGTAACATCTTAGATTATTAAATCACGAAAGTGGGTCTCAGCTAAAGTGTTATGAAATACAACTGGTCGTGAAATGTTTTCGCGAAATTCGGGTGTCCCTACTAATTCGTAATATTTTGAAGTGATAAACGGCTAATAAAAGTGTTTCACAGTCATATTTACGTGTGAAATTTTCTGTTACAGGCTACTTACCATATCATAGGGAAATGTAGCACTTTTTTGTATTTATTATTTCGTAAAATCACTGAAAGTCCTGTGAAATCACTGTAAGGTGAGTCAACGAGAGTGGAGCGGGGAGGTTCGAGTGGCTCTTAAAATCGAGGTCCTGAGAGCAGATGGCAGTGAAGAGAGGTTAGTATGGAGCAGCACCGAAATACCAGGGCGTGGTAAACGGAAGATCCCCGAGGAAACCCGTCGACCCACAGCATCGTCCGGCACCATTCCCATATACGAAAATCCGGGAGCTACCTCGCCGCGAATCCAGCCCAGTTAGCATAGCTGGGAGGCGAGTAGTATAACCACTACACCACCGCGGCCCCCCGGCTGACCTTGCGATGTGGGTAGGAGGCGAAGTCATGATGGATACAGCGAAAGTTTCCAGATTAAGTCTTGTATAAAAATCCCAGTTATAGTCCATTCACGGTTACTTCCCACTTTTCTAAAGCCCTGCTAAACATCTACTTCAAGGATATTCCTCCGCCTCTCATGCAAACAAAACTTATTTGAGACTAGAAAATTACACCAACGGGACAATGCACCGAATTAGTGCGAACTAAGTGCAATAGTATTTTGCATAATAACTATTTATTACAAGGCATTACCAACACACCTATTTTCTCTGTGTTTTTGTTCGTATGATTTTCAAATTAGAATTAGAATTTATATATAGATTAAATGAATTCGAAAGTTTAATTCAACCGAAAATAAGATACTTTTACGTTAAAGGAAGTATAAAACGTTAGTGATACATGACATGTTTAGGAGACAACCAAACGCTTCTTACAAGGTGTGATTATTCAAAGTATTTATTCAAAAAGTGCGAAGGAACCGCGAATAGACTATGTTCGGTGAGCCAACCTTCTATTTCTGATAAATTACTAAGGTTATCGCTCTAAGCCTGCGTAACTTGTTAAAATGTCCAGCAATATATGTCAAGAGACTGTGATTACATATCTTTCAAATAGGCGTTATCTTTAACTGATATCTGGCAGGCAAGTAGAAACGGTCTTGACATTGGCTTGGAATATGTAGCTGGATACGGGGCAAACACTTCCTTTTATGTATTACAGGTTGAAGTGGAATCGGACTGACAAACTTCATGAAGTGGTTCATCAAGTGGTAAACGTATGGGGCACTTTATACCTAAACAGAATATTAAGAGAGATATGAACCTTTGAAAATCGTGTTTTTCGGCTGTATTTTTGCAAATTTTCGGAAAAAGAATTACATTTATTTACAATTCTCCAAACATTGTTTTATGTTATCAAAATCCTCAACCTAAGAGCAAACTGTTACCAATACCTCCAACACTAATGAGAATATTACGGGTGACCACCATCTTATTGCAGACATCTTTTTTACCATTGGGAATTACGAATGTCTGATGCTGGTTTATTAAGCTGTATGGCCTAAGTAAATAAAATGCTGTGTGGTTTTGAGAGTTCTGAGTAGGTATGTTTGGCGGTGAGGCGGTGTTCGTGGCAGTGCCGGTGACTGACCGGGCGAATGAACGATTGGCGACACGGAGGCCTGCACCCAGGGGAATGGACCGGGGCTGGCGTTGTTTCTCTGCCTGAGCTGATCTGCGTTTTTCTTGGCCTTGCTGCCACTTGATTTTATAGGGGCAGTCCGCATGGTTGGCGGGAAAAGCCCCTTGGCAGAGGCAGCACTTGGGAATCATGTCCCTGGGGTTTGTGCAGTCTCGGCTGAAATGTTCCCCGGCACAGCGGATGCAGCAGGGAGTCTCGTGACAGGTGTGCGAGGAGTGTCCAGGGCGTTGACAGCGGAAGCACTGGACGGCCCGGCCTCCCCCAAGGTATAGTTCAATTTGGACTCCTACTCCGCCTAGGTGGCGGATGCGGAGGGCCTGTTGGAGCTGTGTAGTGCCCTCGAGGACTACCATGAACAGAGGGAAAGGTTCCGGGTTGGAGCCTCGTTTCTCCATACGCAGAACCTTGCTATGGTTTAATGCCTTGGTCATTAAGTTGTTCGGATATATCCTCGGGTGCCATCTCGATTGGCAGCTTTCGGATGACCACTCTGGCATTGCGGTCCTCGGGGCACGTCCATGTGTGGAATCGTGCTCCGTGGGCACGCAAGACCTCTGTTACCTTATAGTGATATTCCCGGTTCGCCATCTGGAATGTGGACGAGTTGTCATAATTCGTGGGCACAAAGTTGGTGGTGAATTTCTCACTTAGTGTTGCCATGTCCTTAAAGGCCGAGGCCTTTAGTCCACCTTGGACTACGATGAGGGGTGTTTTCTTCTCCTGCGGTGGCGAATGGTTGTTTGTCTGTTTTGGTGGTTCTGGCACGGGGTTCTTGTTTCTCGTTTGTCGTCCCTGATTGGTTGGGAGCGGCGTTTTGGTGACTATTCGGGTGGGGAACGTTGTTTCCCTGGTCTGATTGTTCTCCCCAGTTGATGTTGTTTGTCTGGGTTGGCGAGTAGTGTGCCCTTGTACTTTTGGTGGTGGAGGAAGACTGGCATCTTGGTTTTGGGCGAGGCTTTGCGAAGGCGGCCAGTTCTGATGTGAAGTAGATTCCTGCATGGGCCATTCGGTAGTTGTTGCTGGTACGGTTGTGGCCGTTCGTTTGGTCGGGCGTGCTGTTGTACTCTTAGTGAAGCTGAAAGTTCTGGTTTACAAGGCTGGTGTGCCGAATTGGAATGGGTACGTGGTGGTCTGGTTCGGTTGTGGTGGAGTACTGCTGGACTGTGGTGCTGGTGCACTCTTGGTGGGTCTCTGGTTCGCCAACGGGGGCTGGAGGAAGAAGGGCACAGCTGTGGTGGCCTGTTCTGTTTTAGTCGCTAATTGTGCTGCCGTTAGGACTCCAGTAGAGCAGGGCCAGGGGTCGAACTCGATCGATGTCGTGGTGGTGTCGAGGTAGCGGGTTACTGGGACCACTATGTGAGCATATACGTGGTGGCGTTCTTCAAATGCCGCCTGTGACGTCTCAGCTGGGGTTTCTGGTATGATTTGCTGAGAGTTCATAGTGATTTCTAGGCCAGACATTGTGATGTTGTTATTCTCATGCTCTGGTAGGTAGTTTGGTTGGTTGTTCTGTATTGTTGTTTGTGAGTTTATTGAGGGGATAACTGAGACCGACAGCATATCCACACTCCCCAGTGGTTTGATTTGTGACAACCCGGGCCCTGGGATGCCATGGCTTGCCTGTGAATCATCCTGCATGACGAAATCTGGACTGTTGGCACATTGGCCAGCGGGTAAAGACCCCGAGTCATTGAAAGGTGTCGTCCGGACGTGCCCTCTTGGGGCGCTGATGTGAGTGTTGTTGACGCAGTGGTAAAGCTCATGATACAGCTCGAGATGACCAGTGGTGTAGCACAGGATGTCACGACAAAACTGGACATGGAGCTGGCTGCCATGTACATTACTGTGCTTATCGGGGTCGTGGCGCAGTTCGGAGTGGTTTTTATGGTGTAGACATGGTGGGGATTGGTAGTTGTACCAGTAGGCCGAATTTCGGATTTTTCCCGTGTTTCGTTAAGTGTCTCGGTGGCGAAGGAAGGTAAAAGGTAGCGCACTTTGCGACTATAGTCCTTGCATCCTTCCTTGCGCTGAAGTGAGCTCTTAGTTTGGCTCACAGTGGGGGGCTGTTTCCCATGCGGACTGTGGCGAAGTGATGAATTTGTTTTGTCGGTATATTGTAATCTGGGCGGCTTCAGAATCGGGTTCGTCTGAACTCGTTCTGAGCCATGTTCTTTAAATAACCCTCTGCTGGAAGAAGTAGAGGCATCAGAGTGATCCGACTGGTCATCAGCAATGATGGACTCCATTGAACTGTCCGTATTCATAATTGGAGGTTGAAAAGTCGTTAACATGAATTGGCGGGTTAAGATATATAACTTATTAAAAAGAATTTTTTTTTCATTTTCAGCAAACAATATAAGTTCATATAAATCACTATTATTACACAAGTTCGTGTTGGAGACATGACGCGCACTTAGTTCAGTGTTTGGTCGCATAACAGCAGATTGGGATACGTAAATTATTAAAAAGCACAAATTTTCACTTTGGGTAAATACTACAGGTTTGTAAATTTCCCTATTATTGTAAAAATTCATGTTTGAGACGCGGTGTGCACTTGGTTCCACTTTTCGCCGCGTGGAAGCAGCATTGAACGACACTGGGAGCAGCGCGGACGCACGGTGGGGTCGCGAACTACAACCAGCCCCGGTGCTGGAAGACTGGCCCTGCCGAGTTTGCGTCTCCGAGAATTTCCCGGGCACGGGGGTGAGGCGGGGTGAAATCACAATTTTCGCTTTTGTATGTCCTGCGATGTTATCCGACGCGGGGGTGAGACGGCATGAAGTCACCGCGGTCTTGTGTGTCTCCTCACGCGATTTTAAGGCTGCGAGGGCGAAACAGAGATTTTTCATAAATCCATTACCGGCCAATTTCGGTCGCGGGTTGGTGTGGCGGGGGGAAATGACAATTTTCGTTTTAACGTCTTCTACGAGTTGCCCCGGCGCGGGGGTGAGGCGGGAGGAAGTCACCGCGGTTTTGTGTACCTCTTCACACAGTTTTAAGGATGCTGAGGCGAAACGGAACTTTTTCGAGAATGCATCTCCTACCGATTTAAACGACGCGGGGGTGAGGTGGGGGGAAATCACAATTTTTGAGTTTTTGGGTCCTACATGATTCCCTGGCGCGGGAGTGAGTTGAAGGGAGTTCACCGCGATCTTAGTTGCCTCTCTGCCCGGATTTGAGATCGTAGGATTGCGACGAAAGTTTTTCGAGAATGCATCACCTACCGATTTATCGTCGCGGGGGTGTGGTGGGGGGAACTCGAAATTTCGTCACCGGACGATTCCTTTGTCTCCGAGCGGAAGCGGGAAGGGGAAACCACGACGCTGAGGACGGAGCGCGGGTCTTCTGCGCCTTGGTGCGATGGCGTGTCGGGTTGGGACATACAAATTTCCCGACACGAGTGCCCTTTGTGGCGTGAAGCGCCCTAAACATCGTCGGACTGAAGAGGGTACGAGTCCCTCTCCAGCCCGAAATAGTGCTTCCCTATCCTGCTTGTTACCCGCTAGACTGTTCCCAAGTAATCTATGCCTGCTAATTAGGCGCCAGCTCTATCGCTCACTTCAAGCCAGAGGCTGGACCTGAAAACTCAATTGGGCACAGGAGACTCAGGTAAACAGCAAACACTCAGTCAAATGCTGATTTCCCTCCACTACGGAACCCATACAGTGAACAAGCACCTACACAACATGTTTTCCGGAACATGTCCGGCTCTCCGCACCTCCTCCCCTCCTGTACCTGTTGAACCTACACAAAAGAGGGAAATACCACAGGGAACCAGGAAAGGAGACAACAACACAACAGAGGCACAGTGCGGCCATGTTGGCAGATATGCAAGAACTGGCCGCCTTTCTGTGAGAAACAAATTTTGTAACATTAATGGATCACTTTAGACCCATACTCATACAGGCGAAAGCCATGAAAACACTTCAGGAAAAGCAGATGCTGCTTCTTACAGCACTTGCTACATTACCTAACTAACAGATAAATACAGTTGTACAACACCAACACACATTTAACTGATTTAATTTAATAATTAGTTAAAGGTAAAACACAAACTTTACTAAACACAGCAACACAAATATTTGATTATAGCACCTTCTTGCCACGGAACTCCTTGATTGGTCCGGGACGAGGAGCAACACAACCAATAGACGCACTTTAGTCTCAGAGCCCTCTGATTGGTGCGGGACGAAGAGTGCCACATTTCCCAATGTCACAAAAGCTGAAACAATGAATCGTACCCCGAGGGAGACCTGTATAGGACACCTCGGGAGACTAGGGACTCACCGACACGCTACATGTGAAATTAATTAGCACACTTGACAACAACAGTTCGTTCAACATGCTAGACATACATCACGACACAACATTCACTCCAGCCGGGAGGCTGGAGGGGAGCTTCACTCCCCCGCCGAACACGCGGAAACGTAACTTTACTTAAATTAGGCAACACCAATTACTCGCCTAAATACGGGCCCGGTGTCCAACCCCCACATATACACAGCCCCCGCCGCCGACCCAATGATTATTTGAGAAAGTGTCGGGGTGCATTTCTTTTACAAACACCCAGTGAGTTATGGGAGCCTAGGCTTCCGGTCTCACAACACTAAAAGCCATTCAGTGGCATATGAGGGTTCGGCGGCAGATTTAGTTGGTTTTCTCGGGGTACTTTTTGTTTCCCCTTACCTTGGTATTAGACAGTAACAAGTTGGTGCATTGCGCACCTATATTGTTACTAACAATAATCAATTCAGGCGTATCATTCTGACGGTGGAATTTGTTACATGATAGTTCTGATGGTTCGGCAGTCAATTCATTAATATTACTTGCTAGTTTGCTACAAGTGTGTAACAGATACAAAGTTGCAAATAGATACTTCATGACCCACCTCTTAGTGAACAGCATTTACAGATAATCACAAGACAGGCACAATTACACACAATTTAGGCTGGTGCAAGATTAACTTGTACAATCGTACCTAGGAAAACTCACAGTTTCATAATTACAAATAAAACAATGTATAAGATACAAGTTTCAAAACATTGAATAAATCCTTATTTCATAAGGATTACTTACACATTTACTGCCACCATAAATATTGTTTTTTTTTTTTTTGCACATTAAAATATTTCAACACAAAATCTGGGACTGATTTTTTCAGCAATATAATTTTTCCTCGACAGGGTTAGCAACACTGGAGTATACATGTTTCAAATTCACAACTGATTTGCCTCACTCTATTTATCAAGTTTTTGGGGTATGCTAAACTACAGGATAATATACAAGTGCGTTTTCGTCAATTTCATACTGGTGGTCCTTTGCATAGCCAGACCACCTTGCGCTCACCCCTATGACTGGCGTTGGCTGCTCGTGTCGCTGTGTAGTGGTGAGCTGTGAAGGACCAAGTTATCGTCACTGCGACTTGGTGCACTTTGAAGTGCAGTGATGCCACTTTGCTGTCGCAGATATTAGCCCTGCTATTTTCAATCAATGTCACCACAGCGACACACAACATACCTACACTTAGCAGTGTCAAAGTCACAGAGAGAATGTAAATACTCCATATCCATATGCAGTTAGTTAATTGCACATAGTGGAATACAGCAAACACAGTACGAGCTGATTCTCGCTATGATCAGGAGGGAACAGTGCACCCACGAGGCGTCGCTCCTTTATTCTTGTTTAGACAACACATTAAAGCATATATTGAAAGTAAAACAATTGTGTACAACACAGTTTCAATGGGAAGTTAAGTGTCACGCCCAGAAAGTTCTACAAGGGAAAAAAATTATTCATCAAAACTGTAGCATGATTGCAGGCCAAAGAATAAATTTAAATGAAGATAAGTATTTAATTATTTGATTTATTTCTAAATAAAATTTTAATTTCACCAAGGAAATCAAAGTAAACACAGGCTAACAGTTACTGTTTCTAGAAAGTAGTGGAAAACCTAGGCTTAATGTTGTTAAAATACATATACAGTACTACAATAAATTTTAAGCACTGTTAACAATTTAGGTTAATTTTTAGATACATACTTTGGCAGCTGAAAATATTGGATATGTTATACCACTAAATCTTGAGAACAAAATAAAAATGAGCAGTACCTGTACCATACATCCTGGGTCACAAACACTCTCTATATATCCTTGAATACTGCTCTCTATTCATATGATCATGTTTGGCATGCTCACCGACTGGGCTATGCTGATATGTATCATGCATACTGCGTATTAGCAAGCAGGAATAGCATTAAGGTATTTTGTACCCACATATATGATAACATACTTTATAGCAAGTAATAAAATAATGTGGCAAAACATGAAAATTTTTTTTTAAATTTCAATTCCAAAAAATTTGATTAGTTATTTGTTGATCTATTTACAAACAGAAAGTGCCATACAAACAAGCCATGGAATTAGCATATTGAGGTTTGCAGCGTGAAAGATTGTTATCACAACAAAATGTGATTTTTAGCACTTGTAGCAAGAAAATGTAAGTTTCAGCATTTTGTAGTTTTTATTTCATGATTACGACAATTTTGTTATTTTCTGTAATCATTTTTAAGAAATATTTGTTTTCCTCATATCACAATCAATAAAACTTTCTTTGTTACTTGTGGTACAGGATGAGTATAAAAGATTACACCAACTTTGAAGGTCTATAATATCGAAACCAAACAACCTACAACCTTGGTTGAGCAATCAAATGAAAAAACAAGGGACCCTGAAGTTTGTTGACCATACATNAAACCAAACAACCTACAACCTTGGTTGAGCAATCAAATGAAAAAACAAGGGACCCTGAAGTTTGTTGACCATACATTCATAAATGTTCAATGTGGCCACCACGAGCTGCCCAAACGACATCTACGCAATAATCAAACTCGTTCCACACTCTTGTCAGCATGTCCAGTGTTATGATTTGGATGGCATCCGTAATTCTCGTTTTGAGGTCGTCAATGTTAGCCGGCAATGGTAAACGAAACACTTGATACTTTATGTACCCTCATAGAAAAAATCGCACGGGATAAGATGCGGGCTTCTTGGAGGCCAGTGATGAAGAGCCTGGTCACCAGCTACTCCTCGACCATTCCAGCGTTGCGGCTATGTCTCGTTCCGGTATCCGCGAACAGCTAGGTGCCAATGGGGTGACGCACCATAAAGAAATCATCAGACCATCCCCTTCACATTGACGTGTCGAATGCGAGCTCGCTACCCCCTCACCACCTCAAACCGAGAGTTACGAACATCATCCAAACCAGAACACCGGACATGCCGACAAGAGTGTGGAACGAGTTTGATTATCGCGTAGATCTCATTTGGGCCATTCATGGTGGTTACATTGAACATTAATGAATGTATGGTAAACAAACTTCACGGTTCAATGGTTCATTTGATTGGTCAATCAAAGTTGTAGGCTCTTTGGTTTTGATATTATGGACCTTCAAAGTTGGGGTATTCTTTTATACTCATAGTGTATAAAAACCCCATAAAGAGCTTAAGGGTATTCATGAGTCAATAATTATTTTCTACATTTTTAGCATACTACATCCTTTTACATTGTGATTTGAAATAATGGTCTGAAAAAAGTATATCAATAGAGGAAAATTACTTACAAAAAATGTATTAAAAAGTTATGAAAATATTAAATGTATGTGTGTGTGTNCATCCAAACCAGAACACCGGACATGCCGACAAGAGTGTGGAACGAGTTTGATTATCGCGTAGATCTCATTTGGGCCATTCATGGTGGTTACATTGAACATTAATGAATGTATGGTAAACAAACTTCACGGTTCAATGGTTCATTTGATTGGTCAATCAAAGTTGTAGGC
Organism: Clitarchus hookeri; assembly: GCA_002778355.1. Classification (NCBI taxonomy): domain Eukaryota; kingdom Metazoa; phylum Arthropoda; class Insecta; order Phasmatodea; family Phasmatidae; genus Clitarchus; species Clitarchus hookeri. Next base: position 18,963 of record NQII01013224.1, read on the forward strand.
TCTTTGGTTTTGATATTATGGACCTTCAAAGTTGGGGTATTCTTTTATACTCATCGTGTATAAAAACCCCATAAAGAGCTTAAGGGTATTCATGAGTCAATAATTATTTTCTACATTTTTAGCATACTACATCCTTTTACATTGTGATTTGAAATAATGGTCTGAAAAAAGTATATCAATAGAGGAAAATTACTTACAAAAAATGTATTAAAAAGTTATGAAAATATTAAATGTGTGTGTGTGTGTGTGTGTGTCTATATATATATATATATATGTTTTTTTTTTTTATTGAACAAAAGTAATGTCAGGATACTCTTTGAAATAATTATTAATGTTGATTTTATGTAATGGAGGTGATACATTTAAGACATTTCACAAATTACCACTTTAACATACTGGGCGCAGTTTTCAATAAATTAGAAATGCCTACATTCTCAGCTTCTAGAAATATTTTTTTATTTAAATCTTCCTTCGTCTTCAACAAATTAACACAATTATTTTCTCATCTTTTCAAACACAGAATACTCAATATAATTAGTTCATCTTCTTATAAAAGCAGCGAAGGCTGAATATCACCTATTCGAGTAACCATGTGTGGAAATAGAAGCACAGTATATAAGCACGGATAGTGTAAAAACCACCAAATAGAAATGTGCCAATTCGAATTGGCTTCTGCCGAATTTGCCGACGTTGACCAACTGATGTAGGAATTGCACATAATTTTCCATCAATTTGAAAAACATTAAACATTGCTGTAGTTCTGAGTTATTATTCGATATAAATAACTGATAATTCTTGCCTTTGTGAACATTTTAAAGTTTCCTGTGTAAGGAAGCAGCTATTGTCACCATCTGGAAATGAAAGCCTCAGTGGAAAAGATGCTTAACTTCCCCTGTTTTTTCAAACAAAATTTATAGTTTTGTCCCAAACTCCACCCTTTTGTGAGATGATAATATACCAGCTTGACATTGATGATGGTCAGAGTCTCAGGGGGAGTGGAACAATGTCATACCTGACATCACAGTTGGGGTTTCTGTTAAACAGCAGACTCAGCAGGATGTAGAAAACCATTGTGTGGTGTCTGTCAAGCCAATCCTCCTAGCCTGTGTTCGTGGAGATTAAATACTTAAGCAACTGGTGTTCGGAGAAGAAGGGACAGACAGTCATTGCTGAGATCACAAAGCCACACAATTTATGGCTTCACAAAGTTTTGTATCACCCAAAAAAAACTGTCTTCCATGACAATTCTCGCAAATGTTCTGTCTACATGCCTCAGTTTGGACCTATACCCGAGAGACCCAACCTCAAAACTGCCTCTTTCACCCATGCCACCACACGCCAGAGCACTGGTCATAGTACGAACACATCTAACCTCATTTGCTTTGATTGAACTCCAGCATAAACAATATATTTCACTG
>NQII01013225.1:0-18693 GCA_002778355.1 Clitarchus hookeri
CATCATGAAAGGGTCCTTTGTTCTTGACCCCTCCCTCCCTCCCTGCTGCAGCTATCCCTATCCTCAATGCCTAGCTACCCTCCAACCATGTGTGCATAGCAACAGCGGTAGCCAATAACAATGTGGGTTACAGATCTTCTCTTTCCCTTCCATGAGCACCTTTTATCTTGTGACTACGTCATATTCCCTTGTCTTAATGTGTGGTGTTTAGCTTCATGATACTTTTTCAATAGTACTGTCCTAACTTTGATTTTTGGCTTTTCTTCTTGGATTTTGATTACAGAAGAGATTACAATTGGAATTGACTGAATTACCTGTGGGCGATCTGCTTATGCAATTTTTTTATTGGAATACAATTTTAATTGCGGTTTTGGATTTCGGTTTTATGCTTTTTGGCTTTGACTGTGGATACAGCACATTACGTCAACAATAATGGTGTGCCAGCAGCACCTATTTATGCTGCAACCCGCCTTGTTTCTTTTGCACTTGTCACAGTTACTCTTGAAAAGTAGACCACGTCCTTCACACCACCTGTGTGTATTCGTGTCGGCTGACTTTACATGTGCCGCTATGGGCCGTCAATGTGTTGGATAAATGAAGGCATGATTGTGGTGCAGCACACAAACAATTGTTTGTTTATTTATTTATTTCATTTTAGTGAGAAAGTTGATCTTCTTACTGGCTAAAAATGTATGTATAGTAGCATTTGCCACAATGTTTACATTTTGGTGGCGGTAAGAGGATGTCCATTGTCTTGTAGGATGTATATTTATATTCGAAAAACTTCTGCGTATTGAAATAAATTTGTGTTTCATTAATAAATGTACTAATTTTTACATAAAGAGTAATTCAGAATTGATTTTGCACTTGTTATAAGGTAAGCGGTGCACAATATTTGAACTTTTGCCTCGTTAATGTGAGGTAATTTATGATCTTGTGATAATATATGTTTATCCAAAAGACTCCTCCCTATTGAAAAAAATTAAAATTTCATTAATAAGTTTTATTTTTGTACGAAATGGATTTCGCACTCGTTAGAAGGTAAGCGGCGCACAATGTGAACATTTTCCTCATTAACGTGAGGTCGTTTATAGTCTTGTGATAATAATTTTTTANAGGTAAGCGGCGCACAATGTGAACATTTTCCTCATTAACGTGAGGTCGTTTATAGTCTTGTGATAATAATTTTTTTATCCAAAAGATTCCTTCAAATGAAATAAATTAAAATTTTGTTAATAAATCATCTAAGTTTTGGTACAAAANAGGTAAGCGGCGCACAATGTGAACATTTTCCTCATTAACGTGAGGTCGTTTATAGTCTTGTGATAATAATTTTTTATCCAAAAGATTCCTTCAAATGAAATAAATTAAAATTTTGTTAATAAATCATCTAAGTTTTGGTACAAAANTTTTTTATCCAAAAGATTCCTTCAAATGAAATAAATTAAAATTTTGTTAATAAATCATCTAAGTTTTGGTACAAAAATGCCTTTGGAAATGGATTTCACTCTCGTTAAAAGTTAAACTGCGCACAAAGTTGAAATTTTATTCTTGTCAACTACAGATTGTTAATGGTCTTGTGGGATACAATTTCATTTGCAGAACATCTGCCTAGTGATTTACATTAGTATTTAATCTAAATAAAAGAGTGTTATTCTGCACCATTGATGACGAAACACTGTCTTAATGTGTGAAAAGAAAATACATTTTCATAACAATGTGTTGGTGTTGGGGGTGTTAAAATAGGTAAATTTGGATTTAATGAAGCAGTGAAATAGAGTAAAATTTTCAGTAACCATAACGTTTTGTTACATTGGGGTACTACTGTAGTTTCAACAATATACTGTAGCATACTAAGCTAAAATAGCTATGTGGACAGTATTTTGTAAAGATGTGTGTGACCTACTTAAAACATACAGTTTACATCAACTGCTGCAGTATTACTTGTTTGCCAAATTTGGTAGGAATCTGTCAATTGTATTTATTTGTATGATGTTGTCTTACAAAAGTGGCTATATGTTGGCATGCTTCTAATAGATAAGTACTTTCAACGTACCNTTATTTGTATGATGTTGTCTTACAAAAGTGGCTATATGTTGGCATGCTTCTAATAGATAAGTACTTTCAACGTACCCAATTTGGTTGTAATTAGTTGAATGGTATGGTAGCTATGCCAAATAAACCCAAATAATTTATGTGGCCGCCATTTTGAAAGTAGGTTCCTAATCAATTTAAATTGCATTACGTTTGCATGGCCAACCATAGTATTACTTACTTGCAAAATTTGGCAAGAATTGGTCAAGTAGTGTTTGTGATATAATGTAAAGGCTTTATTTTTTAATGTAATGCTATCTTGCTAAGTGGTGTACCAACAAAAATGTCCGTCTCTAAATTCAATGTGTACATGATGCACTACCAGTATTCAAAATTTGGTTTAAATTGGTTGAATGGTTACCNTCCGTCTCTAAATTCAATGTGTACATGATGCACTACCAGTATTCAAAATTTGGTTTAAATTGGTTGAATGGTTACCAAGATATTACATAGCACCAGAAATTTTAAATTTATCCACCAATTTAAAAATAAGTGCTTGATTTGGTTAAAACCTATAAATGTCAGATGTTCCTACTAAATGTTTTATGTGTACCAAGATTAGTGACATTTGGTTTACGCATTAAAAAGTTTTTAGGGGTACACACACAGATAGGAAAGTGATATAAACTTTTCTTTCCTTTGGAAAATAAGCTAAAAACAAACCTACAGCAAAAGCACATAAAACTACTACTACTTTTTGCTTGTTTTGTACTATTTTAAGTTGAGCTGCAAGGCTTTGGTAATTTTTGGAGACAATAATTTTTGAAATGTGGAATATGATCCGGAGCATGCTGACGTTAATGTCATAGCACTATTTTTAAAACCCTGAGAAACAGTTTAAGTGAACTGAACTGATATGGACTGAACTATTTTTGTAGAAAATCTTGAGTTATACCTTTTGGAGCAATAAAAAATTTTACTTTATTTTGCAAGTTAGATGAGCAACACAGTTTGTTGAGGCAACATTAAAATTTTTGACATTTGATAAGCAGCACTTCATTAAAAAAATTATTTGTTTCATTTGATTTCTTACATTTTTTGTAAGGATGGTAATATTCTTTTAATATATTATTAAAACAAATTTATAAATTTTGCGTCTGTAATTTTAATTTTTCTAGTTCTGAGTTTGGTGATTTTCCTTTTCCTTCATTTGTTAACTTTTTCNAGCACAATGAGTTTGGTGATTTTCCTTTTCCTTCATTTGTTAACTTTTTCTGTAAATAAATGCAGCAAACTCAAATATTGATGCTTTTTACTGGTGTAGTAAGAGTAGCCGGTAACCACCTTACCTGTGATTTGTCTTTGAAGTGTTTTGTGTTATGTTATTTGTGAGTTCCTATGTTTTGTCAGTGCCATTGCAATGTTCTAATGAACATATTTACACAAGTGTTGTGTCTCATACATGTTGCTGGAAGGTGAGGTAATTTTCCACAAAGGCATACAGATTTGTCTCTCTCTCTCAAACATAAATATTTTCATGGTTTCTCACCTACACAGGTTTATTATTACTTTAATCACGTCAAAAGTAGACGTTTACTACACAAAATAGTCTTGTATGGTCATAAAATGGTTTTCTTCCCTTTACGTGTTTGGCAAGTGAAAGCTATTTGCTTAGCATCCAGTGTGGCATCCTCTGGTCCTTCCTTACGTGATCAACCAAGTGGGAATAAAGGAACATGGAGTGACAGCATAGCTGCACACTGATAAGGGTGCTTAGCAGGAGAGGAAAGAGAAGTGCTCGAGACAAAGTTTCTCTTGTGACATAATGAGTCGTACATGCAGCCTAACTACCCAGAGTTGTTCAGATGACAAAGGTTTTAACTATTTGTTGCCAAACTTTGTTTACCAGATTGTGGCCTACCAATTTGTGGTAGTGATACAACTCTTATATTGATTGCTGCATGCTAACAAATATATTTTTTAATGATCTTGGCTGCAACGTGTTCCATTTTTGCCTACATTTTTTTCCCCTACATTTTTTAGATTGTTTGATGGTTTCCAAGAATGTTGTAAAATTACTACTGTTTCAAAATCTAGAGCTGTAAAATCAAGGGTTTNAAAAGAGAAGTGCTTGAGACAAAGTTTCTCTTGTGACGTAATGAGTCGTACATGCAGCCTAACTACCCAGAGTTGTTCAGATGACAAAGGTTTTAACTATTTGTTGCCAAACTTTGTTTACCAGATTGTGGCCTACCAATTTATGGTAGTGATACAACTCTTATATTGATTGCTGCATGCTAACAAATATATTTTTTAATGATCTTTGGCTGCAACGTGTTCCATTTTTGCCTACATTTTTTTCCCCTACATTTTCTAGATTGTTTGATGGTTTCCAAGAATGTTGTAAAATTACTACTGTTTCAAAATCTAGAGCTGTAAAATCAAGGGTTTATTTTAGTGTAATTTTCCAAGTTATATTGTACATAATTACAAAGAAGTGGTTTGTTGTGATTGCAAGTAGAGATGCTGTAATGTGTCGCTATGAAATGTGTTTGTGCCACTGTACAATTTTAGATGGGAGTGATTCCTTTGTAGATTACTCTCTCAGTGGCCTTGAAAGAATGGGCAGAATGCTCATGTCACTGGGAGGTAGGTAGAACCTGTGGCAATTTCACACCCATTCATGGCATCACTCTGTATTGAAGACGAGGATTCCTGTATAAAATAATGTGGAGCTTACTGGGGTTCTTTTAACTTTTAGACTCTCTGCATATAGCCATGCAACATAAACCCCAAATGCAGGAGTAACTTTGCTTGCAGGCATCATCAAACTCCACCCGGTTGCTGTCTGAGAGAGACGAATGGGCTCAGCGGAATGTGTCCAAAAGAAGACAGGAAGTTGTCATTCCCAGGTACATACATTGTCTTTGCGCCCCCTTCACTGTTCATTTCCTTGTAAACTGCACTTATAATTTGAATTGTTGCACATTTTTTAACAATGTAAAAAATGTAAAATTTTTTGAAATCACCGTAAATGAGGAACATTGTTTTACCTGATGATTGATTTGCTGCACAGGTAAGTACTTAAGAGATATTGTTGCACATGCTAGAGAGTAAACAACTCAATGTGTTCCCTTGCTTTTGAGGTGCAGGTGAGGATTGTGTAGATAAAATAGCTTACACACGAATAAAATTGTTCAGAGGCTCATGTTTGAGGTTAGCTTGCTCCAGCCTAACATAGATGCTTAATGTTGGGGGACGGGAGCTGGGTGAAACACAGCATTGTAAAGCTCGTGATTTATGTTTCAGTGTGGAGATAGATGACTCTGATGACGATATGGGCCTTAATGGCGTGATGGCTCCTTCGCGTGTCAGCTCTGAGCTGAAAGCTCGGCTAGACTCCAGCAGCACGTACTCTGGTCGCTCGGCCACGCCGNGAAAATTTTTGAAATCACCGTAAATGAGGAACATTGTTTTACCTGATGATTGATTTGCTGCACAGGTAAGTACTTAAGAGATATTGTTGCACATGCTAGAGAGTAAACAACTCAATGTGTTCCCTTGCTTTTGAGGTGCAGGTGAGGATTGTATAGATAAAATAGCTTACACGCGAATAAAATTGTTCAGAGGCTCATGTTTGAGGTTAGCTTGATCCAGCCTAACATAGATGCTTAATGTTGGGGGACGGGAGCTGGGTGAAACACAGCATTGTAAAGCTCGTGATTTATATTTCAGTGTGGAGATAGATGACTCTGATGACGATATGGGCCTTAATGGCGTGATGGCTCCTTCGCGTGTCAGCTCTGAGCTGAAAGCTCGGCTAGACTCCAGCAGCACGTACTCTGGTCGCTCGGCCACGCCGTCTGCTACTTCCAAGTCACTGGCGCACACCACAGCCAACTCTGGCCACCGAATTGTTGTGTCGAACCTGCATCCCACTGTTATCCATGAGGATATCCGGGTATGTTGGTCACTTGTCACTGCTGCATAATTCTTTGTACTGCTTACTCTCGTTGGACATTTTGAGTTTTGGTGATTTTGATTTGCTAATACATTTTTACAGTTATAAAATTTTTTCTCCCCTTTCTCTTTGTTTACCACATTTTTTCATTAGTTTTTTTGTTATTTTTGAAGAACTGAAACAATTTTTTATGTGGTGTTTAAAGTATGAGGTATCATTTGTAATTTGTATTTGAATCATTATTTCAGTACTGTACTGATAGCTATAATTTATTATTAGATCTTAAAAAAGAAGACACAAGTACTCAAAGGTTGGTACTTATAGACAGACATACATATACGTATTATGTAGTATGCCTTTTGTTTTGCTTAACTGCATTGGTGCAACATTTTGCTGGCTGGACTCGCCACCTGAGGAAGCAGGATCTGCCTGATTAATGTTGCAGTCATGCATCACTGTGAATAAAATACACTATGTTGTCTGGATGTGTATTCCTGCAAGTACAGGCATATCATTACTTAAGATCATCTTGTCTTTAATTATGAAATGGAATTATAGCCTAGTTGACCTATTTCATATCCATTTATCATTTACTTTTGCTTCCTTTTGTGTATACTTTTTTTTAAATATCAATAGCAGTGTGCAAATATTTGAAAATTATAATTGTTGTGAATAGTAATTTACAAACTTTGAATATCTTCAGTGAAATTTGTGAATAATTTACATTCCAATCTCAGGTGGTTATTTGCTTGACATATGCCTACGCATTTGAAGGAGGTTATCACTGTGATGTGTCGTGACAGAAGATTATAAATCACAGTGACAGTGACGTGCCGATCGGTTCCTACGAGTTTGCAACCAGTGCTATAGATTATCATCACCACTTGTTGTTGCTCTGTCACGGTCGCTGTGCTGTATGATTGTGTACAGTTCCTGCTGCGCCATGTCACTGGTACTGGCAAAAATTTACATGATACGCTGAGTTGGTGAGACCTAGTTATCTACACAAAGGCAGTTCGGAATGCATGGCAGTGTTGCCTCATGAAAAATAAATGGGTACCTTTTNAGACCTAGTTATCTACACAAAGGCAGTTCGGAATGCATGGCAGTGTTGCCTCATGAAAAATAAATGGGTACCTTTTCTTGTCACATCTAGTTGTTTTATTTGTAATTGCAAGATCTATATTACATTGTTTGTGTTATTTAAATTATTGTGATACTTAACTACAGTACACTCCCGTTTATTCATGCTTCGTTTAACTGTTTTGTAGGCTTATCCGTGCGGTTTCTAATTTCTAGCTTTTTTTCAAAGTCTAGTATAACTTCTGCTGTAAGGCGATGCTGTAATGTGCGACATTTAACAAGCAGCGGTACCACATTTTTCTNAAGTCTATTATAACTTCTGCTGTAAGGCGATGCTGTAATGTGCGACATTTAACAAGCAGCGGTACCACATTTTTCAATCGCTGTGCCGCGTGAGCTGATGTTTATCTGTTTAAACTGTCAGCCTGTCACAGAGACATGCGTAAGTCATCCATTTCCACCCATTGAAGCGGGTATCTGATCGCACTCGTCTCAGTTACCACCCCAACATCACGCCTTGCAAGTTTATCGACAGCTCTGGCATGGTTGTTGTTCACTGTTTGTAGTGCCGTTTTCGCAACGTGTCAACAAAGCATAAAAGGACAGGTTTAACCATCGCGGAAAAGTTAGAAATAATATTTAAAAAAATGCTATGGCGAGACAGCTGCAAAATTAGCATTGTATTTTGGAATCAGGGTACAAACTGTGTGGGACATCAACAAAAACAAACAAAGGTTAATGGAAAGTGCATATCACGCAGATAGTGGTGCAGGCCTATCGAATTGCAAAACACTGAAAATGTCCAACTTGGATGAAGCGTTGTATTTGTGGTTCAAACAGAAAAGATCCAAGGGCGTACCTGTATCTGGCCCATTGGTGATGGAAAAAGCAAAATAATTCCACTTGATGTTATAAATTGAAGAGGAGTTCTCTTCTTCATCCGGGTGGCTGAGTAGATTTAAACAATGGCACGGAATAAGAGAAATTGCTGTGCAAGGAGAAAAGCTTAGTGCTAATACAGAAGTGGCTGCAGCATTCAGACTGATTTGTCACCCCACCAAATTTACAATGCTGATGAGACTGGTATGTATTGGAAGGGCTTGCCAACCCAAAGACTGGTTTTTAAGACTTGAGTCCCATGCACCGGGGTACAAAATGTGTAAAGAAAGGCTAACTGTGTTTTTCTGCACAAATTCCACTGGTAACCACAAATTAAAACCCCTGGTTATTGGCAAATCGAGAAACCCGAGAGCCTTGAAAGAAGACAACACCTACCTGTTCACAATAAGCACCAGAAGGGAGCCTGGTTGAACAGTGAAATTTCCGCCAATTGATTCCACACTAAGTTTGTTCCCAGTGTGCACAGTTTCCTTGAAGACCAGGGATTACCCGCAAAAGCCATCCTGTTGTTAGACAATGTACCTTGTCACCCAGAAGCAACTAAGCTTCATCAAAAATTTTGCATCAAGTGATGCAAAATTTTTGTTAAATATTTGCCAGCACCGCACCAAGTTTGTTAAGCATGGTGGAAAATATATTTGTTATACTAATTACTGTGTGTACTTTAAACATCAATGTACTGCTACTATTGTCGTTCAAACCCTTGGCTCAGCGAATTGGGACTCTTGAAGGAATCAGTATGAAAATTGTGCTGTATATACATATCACCAAATTTTAAACTGCTTATCCAAGTTGCCCAACTGACATTTCTGGAACCATTGGTAGTAGCAATAAATGAGAAAGTTTGACCAGTTTCTAATTACACGTACATTAACTGAGTACAGCATTTGCTTACTTGTCTGTGTCATTTTGGATCTAAAATATGACCTTGACCAGTTTTTAACCACGTAGTTAAAAGTTGTATACCACACACATTCCACCTGCCATGTTTATTTATAACGTGCATTCAAGTCTCTTTTAATTCTTAACGTTTTCTATTTCGTAAAACAATGTGCATTGATGTTTATTTATGTAGTTGTGCAGGCTCTGCAAAGCTATCCGTCACATCGGACCACGAGAGTGCAGCACCGTTGCATATCTTGCCAGAATCAGCAAGCTGTCCATTAATTTCTCTTATTGTATTTGGTAGAGGTATGCTCCAGTTAAATTGGTCGCAAGCTGGTTGTGTTTACAACAAAACATTTCCATTTACAAAGCATTTTATCTGCTATAATACAACTTACTTTAAGTAATATTATAATAAATTATAAGTTCTGAAAATACGTCACTTGATTATTTAGCAGTAGAAACACTGGATGACTATGGTTGTTTTTTCACTGCACCGTAACATTTGCCAGAATGTAATCAGGGTTATGTAGCACTAAATAAATTGGTGGAAACACTTTTTTTCTGGGGTTCTTCATGCTCTCTGACCAGAGTGAGTGATAATTGAGCGGAATATTGGTATAAGCCAGGCCTGCTGTTTTAACGGATTTTTTTTATCAGTTTTAACAGATTTTTAACTCTAGGCAAATCTCTGTGAAATAATTCTTAATACATACCACTGAGGTGTAGAAAATAATTTCTTGCGATCTTTTATATTTCTACTATGTTGTATACTTGAGGCACCATAACTAATGTTTAAATAGTGTGTAAAATCTCTCTAAATGATTATTACATGTAACAAAACTATACGGTACAAAGAAATGTTGACAAGTCTCACCCAAATCTCTTAGAGAGCAGTAAAACCACTGCATTATTACCTCCATTTACCCAAATATATTACGTTCGGAACTGTGAAATTTTTATCTCCACAACAAATATCTATGTCTGTTATCAATACATAAATCACGCAAGTGTCCTCTACATAACGTATGATCGTATTTCACTTCAAAATACAGATACATTGATAAACGTAAAAAGTAAACAAACTTCTTTTTTTTCCTTCATGTGCCAAAGATATTGTGCGTGCACGCAGCACTTTACTCAAAATGACTGCTGCATACATGCGACACTAGCTCCTGCAGCGATGTGTTTCAGTTTCACTGATGCATTTGTTTTAAAAATTCCTGCAATGGAAATGAATAATTAAGCAAAATATTTTGGACGTATGCTTCAATAGCATATGGCTAAAATATTTTGCTTAATCATTCACTCGCACGGGTATACAGTTATCTACATATTTCTGTTCCTGGCTGTATGGTCACATGCAAATACCAAGGCCATTATTGAAAAGAATCTTGGCCGCGCTTCGCCATTTTTGTACACGCAATCTGAATTTGGTGATGGTGTTGATATCACAATGGTGAGGAAACTAAAATTATCGTAGATATGGTTGTTGTATAAACAAAAGTATAAGTGTGAGTGGAATAAATAATTACCANGAGGAAACTAAAATTATCGTAGATATGGTTGTTGTATAAACAAAAGTATAAGTGTGAGTGGAATAAATAATTACCAAGGTTTGTACATTCCAAACAAAAACAATTACATTTGATGCGTGATGCATACATAGAATTTTTAAATTTTTTTTGCTGAAATTACGTATTATCACGTACACGTCACGTGACCTACAAGTGACACAACCCTGAATGGCAGCTATTCAAGCCAATATTACATCTCCTGTAAGAAGGTGGATGCCTAGAGACTGTAATGTACCTGAAGGAAGAATATATTAAATCGCCCCCGCCTTAAACAAAACTACCAAAAAAATGGGAAAATACCAGTAAACCACACCAGTGAAGTAGCGTCTGAGCTCGCACAGCCGATACTACCCGCACAACAGGAAGTCCTGCTTCCAGCCACCCCAAGAGATGGCAGCAAGTACGGTTCTGCCTACGAGGGAGGAGCCACCCCCGCCGAAGCTACACAAAGGCCNCCACCCCAAGAGATGGCAGCAAGTACGGTTCTGCCTACGAGGGAGGAGCCACCCCCGCCGAAGCTACACAAAGGCCCAAGACACCTCCAGCACAGGAGAATATATGTCCCTGCACCGTTGCAAAACGGCAGTTGAATTCCAGCAGCTCGCTCCACCACCTCGTGTGCTGGAGCTCTCTGCTCAGTCTGCTCTCTTCTGCTCTCCTCACGAGAGACCACCATTTTATTACCAGCCAACAACGCCAGACTTCTTCAAGCACACGTTGCAGCCTCAGACGAGTCGTCTTCCCTCCCCCCACCCCCTTACTCTTGACACTTGCCATCAAACTCACACCCCATACTTTCCCTTAAGTCCCTTTAGGAGACCACCAGCTTCAGTTAGGGTTTAGTGTTATCACGGCTACCTAATTTCTTGCTCTGTGCTCTTCTAGCTCGCCCTTCAGGCAAGGCTCTTCAAGCCGACAGGCCGATCAGTGCCTTGGTTATAGTAGGAGAGTACGGGTCACCGTGTTTTATCATGGATAGAATAAAACACGAATCCAATCTGTCATTTGCTCTGTCTTGTGTGAATTGTGCTTAGCTATCCCCTGTAAGCGTCACCCCACAACAGAGAGGCAGGGAACCGCGGATTTGATACTGGTTTTGCTGAACTTAGTGTAGGACTGCGGCCTGTCCCCTACAAAGGACTTAACCTATGTTACCAAAAAACAACCCATTAGACGGCCATCCATACTGAGGACCAGGCACGTAAAGGTACCTGGTGCACAAGTATGGTAGAGCCACGACCTCTAGCAAGACACAAGACGAAGAGGCTAAATTCCCCTTGTCAGCTAACCCACTACACCCACCACGTATAAACTCGCCAGAGGGAGTGCCAGGTCTGGCAAGGAAGGATCTACCCCTTTTGGGATACACTCTAGCTAGGGTTATGGTTGCCTGCCACTTCGTTGCGGTAGTGAATCGTAGCAGCTCATCCGTGGTAAATGCTTTGTCACCCACAGGAGGGGTAGTAAGTGGAGCGACAGGAAGGCAGCTGCCATCCTTGCTGGCAAGTAAGCACTGCTTAAACAGCCTGTCCAAGCCTTCAGTTACCTAACCCCCCAGGAACTAGCTTATGCTGCCCGCCAACTGTTGAGACCTCATCTTGCAGTTCCCCCCAAGTCACTTGTTTGGACCCCTGGTGAAACTCCCCGGAGCTGCACACCTAGTCGTCGAGTTACTTTGCCTAGGCCTACCATTGGAACTAGACGTTGAGCCAGCTAACGACGTAGAACCTACACCACCATCTGGCACCAGTAGGCCGGAAAACCGCCAGCCTTAGCCGAGTACGTGTCTCTGCCAAGCCGTCCAGCAGAAGCCGTCGCCACCAAACAGCCGGATCAGGAGACCAGACACCGGAACTACGCCGACAAGCACCCTTCGCCTGGCAGTGGCTTTGCCAAAAACCCGCACTCACAAGCCAATACTAGCGCAGCTAGATCTCGTGCCTAGCCGGCGGCCAACCTGCCCGACTTTATACAAAGGCACCATTAAGGCCAAGCGCGAGAATTTACAAACCCCACCACAGTAAGGTCTGTACACCCGCACCTGTGCGACTTGTCTAGCACAGAACTAAGAAACATACACCTATTGAGATGCCAACGATAGTTCCTATGGTTATTATTTTACGTTGTTAACATATCTGTGTTATACACGATATAGCATATTATATATACACGTTAATATTTGGCTGGAACTGTGTTTAACCATGTTACAACTGTGGGGGGAAAGANCGCCAACGTGCTCCTGTCCCTAGACAGTCACGCGTCATATTAAATAAGTAAATGTCATTCATATCCACCTTTTTTCTGAAATTTGCCAATTTTTTAATTCCAAGGGTTTTATAGGATTTAATCCGATTCCAGGATTTTACAGGATTTTTATATACAAGAATTAGGATTTCAGTTTCAGGAGTGGTGGCAGCCCTGGTGTCGGCTGTTTGTGATATCTTTTCATTTTTTTATTAAAAATTTTAAAAAATCACCCCATGTAAGACATGTTTGCTTGTTTCTTAAATATGTCTGTTAACATAAATGTGTCTTTAGTTAAGCATTGTTTGCATAAGGTGGAGAAATAGTCTGAAAGTTGAACTTTTGCAGGGCTTCAGAAACTTTTAAAGTAACTGTGAATGAACTATATAGGTCATTCAGGGTTACTTCACACTTTTCTGTAATCCTGTTAAAGTTCTACTTTTGGTTACCAATTATGTATCCTTCCAGTAAATGTAAACATAAACACTGCCATGTGACAAATACATTTTAACTGTCAAATGCTTTGTTTACTTTTTTCAGCTGTTCAAAGAATTCTGTCATATTTCAAAATTCATTATGTATGAATGTTCACAATTTACGCCTGTAGCCATATTTGGGTCAGCTTTATGAATTCTTAACAATTTCTGTATTGGCGATAGTTCCTATGGTTATTATTTTACATTGTTAACATATTTGTGTTATACATGATATAGCATATTATATATACACGTTAATATTTGGCTGGAACTGTGTTTAACCATGTTACAACTGTGGGGGGAAAGAACAGTGGTATTTAACCACTTGTTATTGATATCTGTTGGGTTATTTCAGTAAAAGGGTGGCCTCAGTTGGAATAAATATTAAATTAAACAACTAGTCCAATATAAAAAAAAGTAATTCAAGTACGCAACTCATGTCACTTATTTTTTATTCTTAGCAGTGACAGATTTAAAAGAAGGTGAACATGCACACAAATAGGCCTACTGTAACTTTCAGTCTGTTCCTTTTTTTTGTGCATAGGTATGGTCCATTTCATATAAGAAGGCCAGATTTTGACAGTCAGTGAGTGGCAATTTGACATATACGAAACAAACAAAGTGCTATTTACAAAATCCTGTATCGACTGATGCACGAACGAACAAAAGTTAAAATTACGTTGGCTATTTTGAGTGCACTGCTGATTCACATCAGAAAAACAGAAAATATGCGGATAAGAAAGAGTTCTTAGATTTACTAATACATTTTATTTTACGAGGTCACAAAATAATTGTTGTTAGTGTTAAAAACTAAACTTCGTAATAATGTAGTTATGTATAGGTGTTCAAAATGAAATGCACTATAGAACGATACGACGTTGAAAAGTTTTCTGAAGTTGTGCTAACTTCAGAAAGCTTTTTCACTTTGTATCATCCCTCTCCAACCTCGCTTTCAACACGTCCTTGATATTAATTCCAAAAGCATACAAAAATATTGCATAATATTGTTGAATTATTTTTTCTAATAATTTGACAAAACGACACGAATTTGAAATATATTTCCAGCCCCTATTATAAGAACTATCAACTTTAAAAAAGATGCTATCTGTTGACTAAAAAAAAGGTTGCTCAAACTTCGCCGTGACGTGCTGTGCGCGCCAGCTGTCAGATCTTTTGCGAAGTATTACCAGCCAGAAATGAACCGCTTTCCTGCGCGATATATAACGAATTTACAAACAGATGCCAATAGTTATATTTTTCCACGAGCTTTGCATAATTTTTAAAGTAACATATATTTCATGTACAACGATTTGGAGTACAAGTAATTTATATTCGACCGGTAATCGTTCGTCTACATAAATTATACGCCATATTGTTCTCTCGAAACCCATCTCCTTGTTTCCGTAGAAAGTGAGACACACGTGAACAGTTTTTAAGCAATTCTAACGTTATTCCACGCCACATATTTCCAACTCGAATATATTAGCTATAACGTTGACGCTATTCCCCACCTGTGAAATATAGGTGGTTTATAGGGTCATTTTCAATAATGCAGTCTTTTGACGTTTCACTTAACTGGATAACTATATTGTCTCGAGTTTGAACAAAAACAACATACAGCAACACTTCCGAGGTGTGGTACTCTAATTTGGCTACTCGTATTAACTGGGGCGACTTCGGAGTGGAGGGGGGCTGCTCTGGGCGGCGACTTGATACTTAACTACTCTGCTGTTGGTGCTGGTATGCTGTCAGCTGGGGATGAGCTCCAGTGAAGTGGGCGGCCATTGGAAAAGGCCCGCATTTGGTGTCGTCTCACTGGACTGCTGTGCTGGGCTCGTGCTCACGTCCTCTCGCAATTCCTTGGCGCAACTCTTCCTTCGGCGCGGTGATAATGAACTGGATCCCTCTTCTCGATTAAATTCGCTTATATGCTCTCCAGCTTCCCTCCCTAAGTCTCGGCACGTGTGTCTCTTATTTGTGGGAAGGGGGGAGGTGGTTGCCTTCAGTACAAAGCCATTCAGCCACGTGCCATGGTTCGTGAAGGTTCGGGGGCGGGAGAAGTGGTGATCTGCCCCTTGAATTTACCATCTCAGCTTATTTTTCCGTGGTTTGGCTACAAGGGTGGTAGGGGTGAGGATTATTCGTGGCCCCCCACTTTCAATTGGTCAGCCGTTTTCTCAGGCGTGAAGCTAGAGGTGCTCTTGCTTGGTTCTGCGATTTCTCCCGCTTTCCTACGTATGTACGTAGCACTATCCGGGTGCTCCTGCGATATGCCAGCTCTTACTCGGCACAACCTTGACACGTGTAACTGCGATCCGTTCTGGCTGTCCACGTGCCTCGTGACACGTGTCAACTGGTAGGCGCTCGCGAAGGGGGTCAGCGAGGCTTCTACTCAAAAGGCGTTACACGACAACGTCCAAAGTGTGATAACAAATACAACAGACCGTCTCGCAAATGTTAGTTCACTATCTCGGACAAATTAAAAAAGAGTTAGCAAATATTTCATTATTTGCAACATTTTTACTTTTATAACCTACTTATTTTTTTTAACAGATGTCAGTATTAAAGTATTTAAAAATTTGTTTAGCATTACAGTACAATGACAAGTGGATTAGCTGACAGTTTGTTGATAAAAAATACAGCTCTGACTGGACAGACCAGCTGATGGCGGAAGGATATGTAGTCAGATGTAAACAGTGTCGCTACTTTCGCAGAGCTTTCAAAAAGTGGCCTTCTTATATGGTACAGAATATACTTAGTTTGTACTAGGTGTATTTAATTAATTTTTTTTAATTTTCTGGCTGGCCTAGTTTTTTTTTTGGATTGTGGCAAACATTTAAATTTGTGTTAAGTACACAGAATAATTACTTAATAATTTGCATGTATATTGTAATAATAATTTTTTTTTTCCTTCAGACAGCTATGTTGCATATAAAGCCACGAGTAATTAATTTTACTTCCACCTTCCATTTTTATTTTTGTTGTTAAAAATTATGTTTTTATTCTATACTTTTTATTTCTGCTACGCAGAGGCCACTTTCTCATGGATGATAAATATAATCACGCAACTTAAAGATTTTTTTTTCTGCTAGCCATACTATATTCTTCGCAAGTTTAAAAAAAGTGAACATTGGCTAAATTTATAGTTAATTCACTAGTATACATATTAGGATGCTTAATTACTTTCTGTTCGGAAGGTGGTTAAATTTTCTTTTATTTCATCACATAATTACTGGGTAGCATCAATTTTCCATAGTTTTTAGTTACGAAAAACAAACCATTAAAGCACATGAAAATAATAGTATTTGAAGTCTGCTTCATTTATATGTAATCGTAGTATGTCTTTCTTTAGTGAGCACGTGTAAACATTGTAAAATAGGGTATAACTTCAATCTCTATCATTTCATCCAATATTTCATTTGGGTTCAACACTTTTCTTGAAAGTCACTTACAACCCAAAACATGCACTAATACAGGACATGCACACGAGCTCATACGCATAAAAAAACCTCCCACCCTCACCGTTTGTTACAGAAACATAAGCACGTAACACAATTGTGTCTCAAACACTTAGGGCAAAGTTACAAAATTTTGTTAATNGTTTGTTACAGAAACATAAGCACGTAACACAATTGTGTCTCAAACACTTAGGGCAAAGTTACAAAATTTTGTTAATAAACAGACATGACTTTCAAATAATTAATTTGGTCACAAAAACAGTTTACGGTTAAAACGTATAAATTTTGAACATCCAATATTTGCGCACGCACACACACACACACACACACTCTCTCTCTCTCTCACACACACTCACACACTCACACTCTCACACACACACACTCTCACACACACACTCACACTCTCACACACACACACACACACACAGAGAGAGAGAGGCCCGGCATTGAATAACGGTGCCACAATAATACTCTTTCACATGCAGCGGTTACGACCCATGTTACAGAATATTTATTTGTGACTCAGAAACACAGATTTATCACAACATCGTAACTTGCCTAAGTTGATTTTAAAAACACGTGTACAAACTTGATGTAGTAGGTATGTTTCACAGGAAGAAAAATTAGTACTTTGTTTAGCAAAAAGCAACTTGCAGTGTCATCTCACCACTTCGGCCAACTTCGGATTTGTAACCATCTCACCATCTCGTTGAAATACATTATAATAAGTATTCAAACATTAAAATCTTGTTTCAGTTTTAAATGACAAATTCAAAAATCAGTATTTTTGCCGTAATATGTATGAAATACGCTAAAATTAAAAACATGTATATAATTTTCCTGCTACTACTAGCGCTGCAAAACTTCCCGAGAGAGTGACAAGCTCCACTCCGCCCATTCAAGTTTCATCCTCGGACTGAAAAAATAACACCATGTCACTAGGATCTATGCACCATAATTTGCATTGATATTTTTAACTGTAATGAATTATGTTTGTATCGGTGCTACCTAAAAATTTAAATATTTCAATAGGCAACATTTAATTTACAAATAACATACCAAAAGACTAGGTTAAAATAATATTTTAATGGTTATCTGTTTCTTACTAGCAGTTGCTAACACATCGCTGCTCTCGCTGTTTTTAAGTTGTATTGAATACAAAATATATTACAAGTTATAGAAGATACTTTTATACCAGGAGTCCACGCGCCTGTGCCTGACCGCACAGGACACATGATCTGCCATCCCAGGCCTTAGACCGGCACCCAACGGGTCGCTACGTTTCTACAAGGGAGGAAGTGCACTCCTCCGGTGTCAGAGCAAAATTTTATTTATTCAAAAATATAGTACTTAAAGTTAATCACAGTGTTATATATTTGTGGTATATAAGTTATTTTAAAAAAAACAGGTTGACATGTTACTGTTAGGATGATTCTTCAAAGGTATGTTTCAAAACATCCGAAGAAACCGTAAATGGACTAAACAATGCAAATGTAATGTTTTGTGTGTTGAAGTGGTTGTGCTATAAATTACTGCAAATATTATTTAGTTAGGATGGTAGGCTTCACTATAGTAAAGCTTCACTGTAACATATTTCAAGGGGCAAAAATTACATGTTTGTTGGAGCAAAGTAGCACAATGGTAAACCACTCGACTCACATTTGGCTAGACGTGTTCAATTCGTGGTCCAGTCATCCTAATTTTGGTTTCCCAGGGCTTTGAGAAATTACTCCAGGCAAATGCTGGGACAGTTCCTTAATACAGGCCCTGGCTGATTCTTTCCCAACTTCTAAATCAATAGTGTTCTTTACTAAGGCCTTGTGCTATTCAAGGTCACTTAAAAACCACCAAGCAAGTTCTTTTCTTGAATTCCAAATTTTTGGGTGCTTAATATGGCGTAAGGCCGGTAAAATCATTCTATGTAAACAACAATTTAATATTTAGTAATTCAGTTGGCAAAAGGGACTTATAAGCAGACAAATATATAAAATACAAAGGGTTTTGTATGTAAGGCTGACTTAAGGCAGGTAAAGCAACAAACAACCCATCTATGCAAAGAAAACTGAGGATAACCA
>NQII01013226.1:0-10111 GCA_002778355.1 Clitarchus hookeri
ATGACATTTATTATTCACAATGTAACAGATCTGCATGTATTAACTGTGTTTTGACAACAACGCTGTAAAAGTCACCATGAAGTTCCTAGTTATTTTAATGAGGATAATCTGGCATAGCTTCGTATTCCTCTTGCTTTAATACCATTCGTCTAGATATTCGTATTCAAAACATCCGTAATAAAATTACAAAAATTGCAAATTGTTTCACTACATTCGAGAGGCAGTTCACGTTTATAAAAACTCAGTACTATTTTTCTTAGGCACTTATGAAGTCAAAAAGTGTGCACAATCTGCAGATAATTACTCAATTAATTGATGTAACAACATTTTGGATTCACATATACATACACGCACATGTACATATTTAATTTTTCTTGATTCACGGAACTTAACATAACGTTGTCAAAGAGGGTTTTCATTAGAGTTGTAGTTTACGTTGCGTATCTTTTTTTTTCAAAGGTTTAACACTTTTTTAATTCGTTCTTACATGTGCCATAATATTAAGGCAGTTCGAATACTTCTTTTGTGACGCATGATCCAGAGGTTTCATTTACTTGCAAGACCATAGCTACACTAATGCGATATCATTAATTAGTCTTAATGTGGTAGATATTAGAAATATTTGGTATCAACTTTCCCCGTGATTTTACGCGCATTTTGCAAACGATTTACTTTTAGTCATCTTTTAAAAGTCCCCGGAAAATTAACATTTGTCATCATTAGCCTGCGGTGAGCGTAACAATTAAGTTTTATTTGCCAAACGCAGTACAGGTTTAGTATATACACTTAAAACGTGGGTTTGTGTGATACTACACTCATTTCTGTTTCGTTTGTGTGCTGTGGACAGTTCCATGTCCAGAGATGAATACAGGACTGGGATAATCATTTAAACATTTTTTCAGATTATATTTTTAAAATGCTAATCGCTTTTACGAGTACGTTATTTATAGTCATTATTATTAAAGTATCTTGATTTGTGTACCTTTGCAGTGATTTTGTAGGGTTTTCAGGAGTTTTAGTAAAACCTACAGCTACCCCTTTAAGTACTATGGTGGTTACGCCTAGCGAGATTGATGCGTCACCGAAGGAGGCCACGTGATGCCAAGGCTTTGCCGTGCTGCTGCTATGTTATAGACGACTCGCGGTAAACTTTCTTCACCTGCTGCTTATTGAAAACCCATTGATTTACTGGACTGGCATATTGTCCCTCTTTTTCTAAATCCCCCCTCCCCCTTCGTGACATTCTTTCATATCTCTCTCTCCTGAACGTTCCAGTCCTCCGCACCCTAGCCATACAGCGGAACGCCGTCGTCGCGCCGATATTTGACAGCTCGCAGCTAGGAGGGGTTCCCGAATATCACATCTGTGTTCCCGATTTGTCGTTGCATTTATTATAAGAGGGGCGGGGTGGGTTCCCGTCGCGCCCCGGGCCCCCCTCAGGGACGCCATTTCACGGCTCGCCTTCGCATTTTAAAGCGGGCAGTGTCGTGTCGCCGCTTGTCTGCAGATGTCGCCCGCTGGCTTACGCGCCTTTCGACCGTCGCTCTTTTCATTTCATATGTGGTGTGTCGTTGCCTGGAGGGGTGGGTGTATCAGACCCGTCACCCTCCGCCTGTTCCCGACCCCACCACCCCCCCAGCTGTTAAACTGTGAAATGGAAAATAAAAATTTTAAAAGTAGTTGTCGGAACTGAAAGGATGTGCCGGGCTGCGACATGTCAAGGGGGCGAGAAAGGAATTGAGAGAGAGACCGCTTGGAGAAGTCATATTGAATGCTGCAATATTGCTGTAGCACGTGTATATTCACACGGCTTCCCCGTACGCAATATCCACTCCTGTATTTTATTTTTTTTTCTTCAAGTCGGTAGATCGAAAACAATTCCTTCTCTCCGAGAAATGTTCTGAATGCCAGCGCCGGCATGTGCGAGCAGGCTTTTAAGGGTGTTGCGTGAAGTGTGATTTCAACGCAATGTCGTACAAGCTGCTAGTTTTACACGCTGTAAAGTTGAAACGCTGAAATTAACTTCTTTGAATCTGTGGCAGGAAACTCCTCTAGTGGACTCGCCGACAAGATCTCACTGACTTACTTTTACCAACTTAAACTGACTTTTTGTCAATTCCACTGGCTCGCGTGCTGATGCTCGTTATGTTACACTGCTTTGTGAGAAAGTTCAAGCTTGTTAATTGAATTTTCGATGAGTGAACACATGGAAATTATTGATTTGGCTTTTCACTGCACATGTTCGCAAATGTATTTCTAAAAATTCCCGTCAATGTTAACTCGGTGAATAGTAATAATAAATGGCCACATCTTAATATTTATGGCATTGTTCGTTCCATAAATGAGTCAGTTAACCCGATGTTCGTTTTTTTTTTTTTTTGCTATTTCCTTCCACTCATTACTTTGTATTGAGCGAACCATCAAGAGTAAGAGAAATGAATACCTCGAGAAAGTCCACCTGCCGTTATCGGAAATGGTCAGCTGAATTTCACCAGACGCACTAATATGATGGCGAGATACCCTGTGGTGAGCCTCCTATTTTTGGTTATTGTGAAGGTTGACTGCACTGACGTCATTGATATCGCGGATTCTGTTCCCATCGATTCTCAACGAGTTAAAGGTAAGTTCACACTTGTTGCATATCTGTCATCACATCGTACCAAGCTTGCTTATTAATCCAGAGATACGATATGTTACCATGTGGCACAATTTCCTTCTGTATATGTATCTCAAATAGCGCGTCATTTGCAAAGCAAAGAATGGTGGAAACTCCAGGATGAGACGTGAACGTCAATAAGCAGTGTTACCTGCGAATTTTAGTAGCAGCAGCAGCATACATATTACCTCCATTACGCCCCGAAGAAAAATAAATCACGATGCTTGTGGATGTCACAAATATTTGCGCGTGATGATGTTTACAATATCAGTTAGATGAAGTCCATTTAGATTAGGGCGATTTGAAAGAAACATACAGTGTTCAGAAATAAAATTCTTTACGAGATGTCAACTTTGTGGTTGTAGTTAGTAAAGAACTTTTGCTGCACATACCGAAATTTACAGACAAATGACAAGGAGAAAATTAAATACACTTTCACCTGCTTCAATAAAAGGAAGGAAGTATTTACCATTTTTTTCACATCACGAATTAAGACTTTCCTATGATAAAAAATGCTATTAAAATACCTATCCCAATTATTATTGGAAGAACTCAGTGGGTCGTATTTTTAACTGTAGGCTGAGCAACGCCCACTGAGTTGCGTAATCTCCTCAATTTTTCTTGTGCTTCGGAAACGTCTACTTCTAGAATCCGGTGAAGCTCAACTTGTTGTAATAACTACTACCCCGTAACGTAACGAGACCAGAATCAGCGGCATCATACACTTCACGATACAAATTTGATTTCGAACAAAAATTAAGTCAGCTATGAAGATTGGAGAAGTTCTGCAAACAATTTGAACTCTCTTTCCTATTTCTAAACAGAAAAGTGCAGAAAGGCGAGTATGTTCAATTACTGAAGAACTATCAAGAGTGCCGCGTTAGAACTTCATTTAATTACTTTTTGTCCTACTTTCCGAAGAAAAGAAAGGCTTATGAGATCACTTTCCTGTCTGTATGTGTCCCCTAAAAACTTTTGAACGCGCCAACCGAATTTCACCAAACTCAGTACAAATATAGTACTTAGGAATGACATCTAGTTTTTATGGTTTTCAGCCACTCCGAATCCTTACTTCCAAAATGGTGGCCATTGAAAAATGTAGGGTGCTATGTTATATTTCGGGAACCATTAAACCGATTTAAACCAAATTATATATATGGACAGTGCATCACGTAAGAATTGAATTTAGAGATGGGTATTATTGTTAATCCGCCATCTTGGAAAATACCGTATTGTTAAAAAAAATAAGCTTCTACATTATATCTCGAAAACTACCTACTCAACTGATTCTCGCCAGATTTAGCACGTAAGTAAAACTATGCTAGGCCATGTGAACATATACTATTAAAATTTATTAAATACTTATTTTCGAAATGGTGGCATTACAAATAATTAATATTTATTTACTATACACACCATATCTACCAATTTCTACCAAATGTTGTATCCTGAAAGTATCTATGACAAGCATCATATATGCTAAAAATAACAACTTTGTCCGTCATTTTGTAAGATAACTCCACATGAATTTGATATTTTTTATGTCATGTCTCGGGAAACAAGCGACATATTCCTACCAAATTTGGCGAAGTATTTGTACTATTGTAGGCCATAATAATGTATGTGTTTTAAATGGGTCAGACACTTATTTTCAGGATGACGGCTATATAAATATTGTTAGCTTAGTATACTATATCTACGAAACTATGTAACCGATTACAACTTAACTTTGTATATAGGCAGTATGTAAGACAATCATTGAATGTGCTAATACATAACCTTTTTGTCCTCCTTTTATAATGATTGTCACGTGTAAAAAAATTGAGGTTTTAATCCATATCTGGAGAACCAATCAAATGTTTGCCAACGAATATTACATGCAAGTAGTGCTACAGTAAGGCATTTAAATGTTTTGGATGTGACAGGTTTTTTTTTTTAATGGTGTTAATATGAATATATTACACTGGAGAGCCAAAAAAACCGGTATAGGCGTGCGTATGCAAACAGCAGAAGTATGGAACCAAACAGAGTAACGCGATGCGGTCGGCAGCGCCTATCTAATATAACAAGCGTCTGGCAAAGTTACTAGATCGGTTACTGCTGCTACAATGGCAGGTTATCCAGATTTAAGGGAGCTTGAACGTGGTGACTCGAATGACAGTCACTACGCTGAATTTAAAACTTAGCTATGTACTTATGAGCCGGGCAAGTGCATAGCTTGGTTCATTCCTTTTGCTAGCCAATAGCACAAATATTATTCTGTACAATGCACCATCACATTACTAAAGTTTGTTTTGTTCCTTGGATCTAAATTGCGTCTCTGCTCTTGTATTCATCAATTAGGGACCTGACTCCACTCCACCCCGAACATAAACTTGCTAAATGCTACTTGGCATATGCCTATTCAAATATGCCTCTCCAGTGCGGCACTGAAAAGTAACGGCCTACTGATATGTGTGCACGTCCAGACAGGCTCTTCTGCATTGCGTATATATCGTTCCTTCTTCGCGAAGACAGAACACTGACTAGTGAGATCAAAAATGTTCTGAAACACATGATTTTAGTAGTTTGTGTGGTTAATTATGACCCAATAGGTCCATCGGGGACATGCGTAGAAAACTAAAATCAATCTACCTCATTTTAATTTTTTGGTTTCGACGGAATATTAAGTAGTCTGACCACTAAAGTTTATATAATCTGAGAACATTTGAAAACCCTTCTTAGGTTCTACTTTCCTTCTAATTTTTTATCTTTATGGCATATGTAAACTTAACATTGCAGTGAGCCTATATATGAGAATGATGACAGAATATAGCTTAACCAACATACTGGCCGTCCTAAAGTCTTCACGAACAGATGAAGAATTAATTTTGCTATACTAATAAAAAGTAATCCTAGGATAAGTGCTCCTAAATTGGCTAGCGAAGTTAAGTCAGTTCCTGGTAAGAGGCTTCATTTACAAACAATTAGTAGAACGCAGAAAGAGCCAGCTACAATGGTAGGGTCGCACGAAAGAAGCCCCACGTTTGCGATAGAAACAGACGTGAACGATTGAAGTTCACAAAGGAGTACCAGGATAAAGACGACGTTTTGTGGGAAGAAGTTATTTTTGCAGATGATAGCAAACTGAACATGCATGGTTCAGATGGTGGGCAAATAGCCTACAGAAAATCTAACCAATAGCTGGCAGGCAACAATTTGAAGGGAACTGTAATATACGGAGGTGGACAAGTAACTGTATGAGGATGTACGTCAGCTTCTGGTGAGTTGGTGTATATTGAGGAGGTATTGAAAAGGAAGGCTCCCTAAATCTTCTTCGCCAAGATTTACGAAAAAGTGCAAAAAAAAAAAAAACTGGGGACTGCGGAGAAGTTAACGTTCTACCAAGACAACGACCTCTATCATACATCCCATATTGTTCAGATGTATCTGCTCTGCAATTGCCCTGAAGTGCTTCACCCTCCACACAAAGTCCAAATATCAACCCAATTGAACATTTGTAAACTGAACTTGACGAGATGGTTTAATCTAGACCTCCAAAGTCCAAAGGAGAACCGAAAATGAGACATCTCGCAGAATGGGACAGTATCCTCAGAAATAAAAATTTAGTGCACAGCATGCCACGACGTTTGAAGCAGATTATCAAACGTAACGGTGGTCCAACTAATTATTAGTTTTGAAGTGTTTCAGTGAAAGTTGTTTTTATTTGGATGTGTCCGAATGATTTTGTTGGTTGACAAAACATTTATTTATTTTCAGATTACAATTAATAGAGGAACTATTAAGTGATTATATTTTTTATCGTCACTGCTAGTGTATAGGAGCACGAACTGTTCCTGAACATTAATAAATATTTATTTTGTTTTACATTATATGATTAAATATATAACATTACAGTATTAAATAGCACATGTGTCCGAATGATTTCCTTGTTACAGTCCATTCGCTCTTACTTCGAACTTTTGTGAAGCCCTGCAAAGGTATATTTTCAGGATATTCCTCCGCCTCGTGCAAACAAAGCTTAACCAAGTTTAGAAAATTACACCAGAGGGACAACGCACCACATTCGTGCGCACTCAGAGTAATAATATTTCGCATGATGACTACTTCCTACGAGGCACTACAAACCCTCCTATTTTCTCTGTGTTTTTATTCGAATTGATCGTAAATGAAGTATGATAATTTACAAATAAAAGATGAACGAAGTTTCAAGTTAACCACAAATAATATACTTTAATGTCAACACAAGTATAAAACGCTTGTGAAACACGGCGCATTTAGGAAACAGCCAAACACGTCGTACGTGTGGTGATTTTTCGAAGGTTTGATTCAAAAAGTGTGAATAATAGATATCTGTATGTACGTGGTTAAAGATTAGTATATTTTGTTGAGAAGGTTGATTTCTGAAGAGCTTACTTCGCCGCGAGCAGTCTTTTTATCACGTGGAGTCGGGTGGCGAGGCGAGACCTCGACGAAGCGCCAGCCGGAGGGAGCTACGCAGGCACGGTGCGCGGGCATACGAGCGTCACGCGGCGCGTGTGACGGTAATTGGTAATTGGCGAGCGTTGATTGGCGGGGTGGCCCGGTGGCGCCAGACACAATGAGGCGACAGGTGCGTCACGTAGCCGCGGGCGACGTGTCGCACGCGCAGCCTCTCTTTAAACGACCCTGGAGCCGGAGAACTCTGGGGGGACACCTCACGCCTCATCAGTGTTTCCGCGGAGCGCCTCCGCCGCGCGCCCGGGAGAGGAAGCGGCTCGTGTCCGCGGGGACGATTGTGCTTGCGCCGGGCGTCGCCGCCGCCGGCACAAATGACATGTCCTACCTGCCATTCCTGACTAGCATGCGTCCCTCCAGGAGGGAACTACGTGTGCACAATTTTTTAAACATAATGTGCAACCAATTTTCTAAGTACTTACTCGTTCGTTATAGGCTGTTTCACGGTTACTTCCAACTTTTCTCAAACCCTGCTAAAGTTCTACTTCTATGATATTACTCCGCCACATGCTAACAAATCTTAACCGATATGGAAAATTACACCAAAAGGGACAGCGCACCCCATTTTTGCGCACTCAGTGTAATAACATTTTGCATGATAACTATTTCTTACTAGGCGTTACCAACACACCTATTTTCTACCAGTTTTTATTCATGTTAATTATAAGTTAAATATTATAATTTATAGAAAGAATATAAGTAAAAGTTCAATTTAACTGAAAATAAACTACTTTTATGTTAACAGAAGTATAAAACACTTGTAATGAGTGACATATTAAGGAAACAGCCAAACACGTCATACATGGGGCGACTTTTCAAAGGTTTGATTCAAAAAGTGTGAAGAAACAGCAAATAGACTATACCTACTGTATTTCTGGATGGACGTTTGATTTGTATGACATTGACATTTTTAGTTAAATACACGTCCTTCGAAAAAAAAATATTTCTATGTTTTATTTCACTTTTAAACCTTGTTTAGCTGAAAAGTAAATTTTTTGAAATAAATTGCATTTATTTTATGCTTAATAGCCTTAAATGAAGTACTATCGCTCTCAAATTTTCTAAACGTAATACCTTGCAGGGCTAATGAGCTGTTAACTTGAAGCCACAATTATCATATCATATACAGGATTAACCTTAACTACATGTAAAAACTTTGACAGATAATTCTTTATGGAAAAAAATTAGGCAGGAAACGTAATACGACCTATAACCTAACGTGATTATCAAGGAAAACACTCTTAAAAATTGGGAATTAAAATTAGTAATTTCAAAAAATTTAGTGAATAGTGTTAGTTTGATTTCATAGCTGCCATCTGTAAACATGGTGGGTAATAACATTGTGCGTCATTAGGTTGCATATCCAACAGGCAACATTCAACACCCTTTCAAATACTGCATGTCTGAGTGTGTTATACCAAGGTAATATTTTGTTTTTCTTTAATATTCGCATGAGTATTATATCACAACAATCGATGGACACCTACGTTCAACACACTTTGCTTGTTAATAACAGGGCACCCCCTTATTTCTTAATGGTGTCTTTATTCTTGTTGTTGCATGTTATATCTCTGGAAAAACCCAGCTGATTTGAACGAACTTAGCATACTGATAGTTCTCAATGTAAATACAGTAATTAATGACTTTTTGAGTCTGCTATGTTGAAAAATGTCATGCCAAAAATTTAACTTAAATATTGTATCATCTTAGTAAGTTCGCAACCGCGACCCACTTTTTGCATAAAATAGTACTGTGGAGAACAACTAGAGTGGATCTATGCACTCTTAAGTAATAGCTCCTAACAGCCGCCATTTTGAAAGGTATATCCACCAGAATCATTGTTACAGGCCTTTAATTTATCTGAGAAAATATTCCACCAATTGCCATCAAATTTTGCCACATCCTTTGTTGGCACACACATTCTACTATCAAAGCCTTTGAGAACCTAATAAAAAATAGTTACAAATATGCGTGTAGACAGAAGTAGGCCATGTAGTTATATCAGTAACTTCTTGTTTGTTTATGGATTGTTAAGGGAC
Organism: Clitarchus hookeri; assembly: GCA_002778355.1. Taxonomy (NCBI): domain Eukaryota; kingdom Metazoa; phylum Arthropoda; class Insecta; order Phasmatodea; family Phasmatidae; genus Clitarchus; species Clitarchus hookeri. Next base: position 9,193 of record NQII01013226.1, read on the forward strand.
ACTGAAAAAACAATAGGGGCTAGTAAAATACTTTGCGGCGGGCGGTATGTTAATCTTTTCAAGGTTTTTCATGGCTGTTTAATGCTCTGTAATGGTGTACGGACGGAAGAATTTTTTTTTTGTTACCCTAAGTGTAGGGATATGTTGTAATATATTTAAGAAAATATTTGGCTTCGTGAGCTTTAAAATAAAAGTAGGGACATTACAAATAACAAAATCAGTTGTATTATTTTTTTTATTATAGAAGCGTGTATCAATCCGAACAAGGATGTTAAGTGTGGTTGCGGGAAATGAACACTTTATAGGTTAATTACATTTTACAGTTTTGTAAAAGCCAATATAAAAAAAAACGAAGAAAGGGCAAATTAACTTTGCGAGCAAACATTTGTACAAGAGTGATGTATTTCTATCGAGTCATTTCTTCGGCCAAAAATTGTTTACATGTCACTGCGGTGCGAGACATTCTGCAAAATAAATGCACCTGTTTGGCAAAATATTTAATCACAAATATGGCAGAAGCTACTATCTAGGATTGCCCCTTCTTATTTTTTCTATGTTGGCTTACAAAATCTTGCGGACTCGAACTGACGTATCAGGAGTTGATTCATGTCTCTCGCCCTCTCAAGGGCAAATTATATACTTTTGTTGAATTTTTGTGGATAGAGCTGTGGGGTGTCAACTTTAGTCATCATTAGGAGATGCATGGGAAAATATCTGACATCGTCGAGTATTTCAAAGCCAGCGACCTCGTCGCGAGGCTAAACAAAAAAATATCGAGCTGATGACGTGATTCCCGAAGCCGCATACCACGATACGCGCCCAGTTAATTATGGTGGGTTCACAATCAAAATACGTAGGTACAGCGCATAGGACATAACACTAGATAATTGCACACGTTGTATTCAGAGGGTGAGCTGTG